>MIQA02019552.1:30482-54775 GCA_001887855.2 Sclerospora graminicola
GTCTAAATGACTGGTCCTGACATCCTCCCCGATTTGATCTCTCGTTGACGCTGCTTGAAATCGGCGACGAGATCCTTCCAGTGGGAGACATGGCGAATGTTCTTCTCTTTCTCCCAACTTTCTCCCAACTTGCTTCTTCTTCTGTTTCTCCATGCCATTGGACGAGCCAGTGTGGTTGGCGATTAAACTGACTTCTCTTCAATAGGCGCTCGATAACTTGAAGCTTATCCGCGGAGTCGTTATCCACGAATTTGGACGCTTTCGGTATAGGTCGACTACGAAACCTCTCAGGCGTTGGCTCATATTTTGACAGCACATCCACGTTAAATGTTGGATTGATCTTCTTCATACTTTGTGGTAACTTGAGTCTTGCCACGTTTGGATTTATCATCTTTATTATCTCGAATGGCCCAATCTTTCTTGCCGCAAACTTTGCCCGTTTTGTTTCCATGTCTTTGGCGGCGTGTTTCAACGATACTATACGCGTATCCAACATTACTAGATCTCCAACCTTAAATTCGACTTGATTAAGGCGGCGTTTTTGGTCATAGTAGTGCTTTTGCGTAGCTTGGGCTTTAAGCAGATTCTTACGAGCTTGCTCGATTATCTTTGCTCGAGCTTCCACAAACTCTTTAGCCTGTACGTCAATCTCCTTTTGGGGATTTTTTGACTCCAGCGATTTTTCCCATGGTGCCCGTTCTTTCCTTCCCGTATCAATTTCGAAGGGAGAGTATCCTGTTGATGCGCTAACGAGTGTAGCATGGGCGTACTCGATACTTCCCAGGTGCTCTGTCCAATCGGTGCCATGGTATGATACCATGCATCTAAGAGCATCTTCTACGACTAAATTTGTCGTTCCGTTTGTCCATCGGCTTGGGCCCGATGGCGGTGGTCATACTTAACCGAACACCCATGGTTGTCATTAGAGATTTCCAAAACGTTGAGGTAAACTTGCTATCTCTGTCGCTGATGATGACTTCTGGAAGACCATGGTGACGCACTACACTGTCAAAAAAACACTTTCGCCGTTTTCTGAGCATCATCCTTGACGTGCACCGCTGCATACTTTGTGCGTTTTGAAAAATTGTCGACAACCGTTAAAATGGCATCGAATCCATTTGAAATAGGAAGCCCCGTGATAAAGTCCATGGACACTACTTGCCAACATGCATCGGGAATAGGAATTGGCATGAGTAATCCGTATTTTCTTTGGTTGTCATGCTTCCAACGTGCACAGGTTTAACACGTTTTGACATATTCTTTGATGTCTTTGTGGAAGGATTTCCAATAATACCATTGCGCAACACGCAAGAATGTTCTGCGAGTGCCAGGATGAGCAGCTATGGGTGAGTCATGATACTCCGATATGACTTGAGTTCTCAAGCGATTGTTGTTTGGAACGCAAAGGCGCGTGAGCTTATTTGATGAGCGCAAAAACAGTAGCTCATCGTTTTTCACGAACAGTGAACTAGTTTCCGGATGATACCATGTCTCTTTGAATTCCGCATCTCTTTGATAACCTTGTTGAAACATCTTACAAACGTCTGGTGACAGATCGACATTTGACATTGCCAATAAGGCCGCAACTTTCATGGCCTCACACCCCTCCCGGGGCAGTGGTGGCACCGAAGGAGAACAACGTAAACGCGAACCCCGCTGTTGACAATTGGAATCACACTCGTGAAAGCGTATTGTCGTTGCCAATGTATCATCAGGTCGGCGCGAGAGCGCATCAGCTACGACGTTTAATGCCCCGTTAATGTGGTGTATCGTATACGTATACTGAGAAAACGTGGTTAAGTACCGAGCTAGCTTGGGAGATATTTAGGGTGGTGAAGCAGCCAAGAACAGGCGCTATTGTCGGTAAAAATCTCAAATTGATGACCGTAAAGATAATGACGCCATTTGTCTAACCCAGCTTTGATGGCAAAGAGCTCCTTTTTGTGAGCAGGCCAGTTAAGCTCATGCACGCCCAGCTTTTTGGGAAAAAAAGCGATGGGATGATCGTGGCATCCCAAAAATTTGGATAACACCCCCTCCCCAACACACGACCCGGACGCATCTGTCGTCAGAACAAAAGGGCAAGAAAAGTTGGGCAAGGTCAGCACAGGTTCCGGGAGGGCAGCCTTCAGCCGTAAGAAGGAAGCTTCTTGTGAGGCAGTCCAGACCCATGGCGTATCCTTCTTGACCAGATGGCTTAACGGGAGGACTATGTCGGCAAACTGATGGATAAGCGGCGATAATAGCCTGCAAGGCCCAGAAAACTTTGTAACTCCTTGACTGAGAGCGGTGTTGGCCACTTCGCGATTGCCTCCGTCTTGGTAGTATCCACAGCCAACCCTTTGTCGGAAACCGTATGCCCCAAAAAGGGGACCTCCTTGCGTGCAAACTTGCACTTCCAGATGTGTGCGTAGAGGTTTTCGGTGCGTAAGGCGGCAAAAACGAGAGCTAGATGCTCCAAACGCTCATCATAAGTGACAGAAAAAACGCATATGTCATCCAAATAGACAACCACGAATGGAAATTTCCGAAAAGAACACGCATTAAGCGTGACCAAATTCCAGGCATTCCCGCGAGGCCCATAGGAGCAACGCACCAATGGTAGGTCTCGTTAGACGTACGAAACGCGGTGTACTTCTTGCTATCCGGGTGAATACGCATTTGATGATAACCTTGGGCCAAGTCGATGACTGTGAAAAAGCTCATACATAGATATCGAATAACTCATCGATTCGCGGTTAATGGAATTTTGGGTACAACTGACTGGGGGTTGACATAACGGAAGTCAATAACCCAACGTAACAGAACATTGGAGTTCCCGGAACGGATCCATTCTGAGCGCACCAAACTGGTTCCTGTGGTTGGGTCCTTTTTGGGAATGCCAAATATGTTCGACACCCAGGGTGAGTCCAATAATTCAATCCACCCCCGGGAAAGATTCTCCTCGACGAACTTCTGTAAGGCTTCTTAGTCAACTTGCGAAAGGCGAAAACGGCGGACGATTACTCGGTCGAGCGTTCGGTTGCATGTTTGTCTCAAACTCCACAGAACGATGCGGAGGAAGCGAATCCGGTAGTTTGGCCGGAAAGACATCTGTAAATGAATCGAGCAACGACTTTAATTTTGGCTCGCAAAGAACTTCCGATTCGAAAACCTGACAAATTTTAATTCGAAAAATTTCTTCGTAATGGGCGGTCTTTAACTTTTTCGAAAACTCGGCAGAGGAAATAAGGACCGGAGCAATCACGTCGTCGTGTGGAAGATCACCACTGTCGAATGAAACGAGATGCGTAAGCCAATTGATGATTGGCTCATGTGTAGTAAACCAGGGCTTGCCCAGAATTACATCATGGGAATTGTTCATTGACCACTCAATGACAGGAACGTCCGAAATATGATACCCACCAAAGGATATATTGGCAACGCCTTTATTCACTTTTTTCTTGATGGTGTTAGTGCCGTCAAAACGAGTAACTTGAATTGTCACTTCGGAAAGGATACATTGCAACAAGCCTGGCTTGACCACGTTACATGTGGCTTCTGAATCGAGCATAATATTGACAGCACGACGGTCAAGAGAACCGCTCTTGACGATTAAGTCTTTACCCGTAAAGGGTGCAAATCCGCTTCACTTAGTGTAGTGATAACTTCATGTGATGTGCCGGCGACTGTTTCTTCTTCCACGGATTCATGGTCAGACTCATTCTCGAAAAAATTAATATTTGCACGAGCCGGAGTGTTATCGTTGTCGTTAACAGCCTGCCTGTTTCGTCGCCTATAACACTGCTGGATGGTATGTCCGAGTTTCTTGCAGTACGCGCACTTAGGTCGGTTGGAGCGGTGATGTTGATGCGGAGATGGGGATGACCGTTAAAATGGCCGTGCATGGTCAATTTCCATTGGCTCAGGATACTGGGACGATTCTCTGACCCCATACTGTGGACCAGGACGAGGATGTGCGGTGGCGTGATTATTATAACCACCCGAATGTGCGCGTTCAAAATCAAGCGCAACAGTAATGGCGTCCAACAAGGTTGTACTACGTCGATACCGAACTTCTTCCTGAGTTCTCTGCCGTAGTCCCCGCTGACAATAAATGATTTGATCGAACTCGGTCATCTCTGTGACTTGCGAAATAATTTGCCTAAATTTCGCGATATAGTCCACTATCCCGGCGCAATTGGTTTGCTTAAGCCGGCGAAGATCATCTCTCAGACTGTGTTGTAGATCCGCAGGAACAAACTCGTTCTCTATTGCGATGAAAAATTCGTCCACCGAGTGGATTTCTTCTTGATGAAGCAAGAACCATTGCGCCGCTGGTCCCCACAATAAGCTCCTCAAGGAAAGCAAGGATTTGCGGGGCTATGCTCTCACTCTTCCAATTCGTTCCGCGGGCGTTGAAGTATTGGTGTATTTGCATGTAAAAAAGTCGCGCCGATTCTTCACTTCGTCCACTGTAAGTCGGCATTCGAAGTCCGTCTACTTTAAGCACCCCTTCTCGCTGAGATGCAGCCAATGTATTGATAAGCTCTTGCTGTCTTTGCAGCATCTGCATCATTTGCTGCATAAGCTCGACATTGGACGGTTGAGCCATGATCGAGAAGGAACGTAAATTTAGGTACTTTACTTTATGTAGGTCACGTAAATTATAGCGAAAATCCCTAAGAAGTGTGCGTTCAACTTCTTGCAGAAGAACGTCGACTTGGTGTAGAGGTTCCGATAAGGTTGCCCCTTGCTTCGGAAGAATGGCCTTCTCCTTTGTAATTTCCTTTGACAGGATTTTAGCGATGCGCCGGGTCTTCTTTAACGACGCGATTAGGTTATTAGCCGTTTCTTCAGCCTTTTCCCCACCGTCAAACACGAAAGCGCTCCTGCAACCGAATGAAATCTTGTCTTTAGCTTTTCGCTTCTTGCTCATAGAACTTCACGGCTTACTTTTCCTATTAACGGCTTAATGCGCAAAGGTTTACTCTTATCCCAGATGAATTAACTGCTTCGCAACTTCATGCCGTACCCCACTTCACACAGACTAAGTGGCTCTATCTGCGGAGCAGACTCTTAGGTTTACAGTGGATGTTAAGGCAACACACTCAAAGCTGCTAGACAGCGCTTTCAAAGGGATAGAGCTTTCTTGATAAAACTGCGAGCGGAAATTCCCACGCTACGAGCAGAGTTCCAACGAAGACGCAATCTCAGCCGCGCGAAACTTCTTCGACCAACTAGCCGTCCAACGAGGCGTACTTGTCCTAAATCCGGCGCAAGGCAGTGGTGCAGCGCAAAGGAACAGTCGGAACTACACTTGGATCGACGTAAGCGCAAACGCAATCGGAAGCACCAGCAGCGGCAAAACACGTGCAAATTGAAGGAAGCAGCAATACCGACACCACAAGAAGCAGCGAAACGAAACAGGAACCGCGCAAGCAAGAAGATTGCAGGCGCAAGCGGGCAAACAGGCGCGTGACGAAGAAAACAAAAGCACAAGTCCAAGCAAAAAAACCGCACGACGAGCGACACGAAGAAGAACCAGGCGCCAAACCAAGCTTAAACACCACCAGCCGAAACAAAAGCCGCAAGCGAGAGAGAGAGAGCGCGAAGAAAGCACCGAGGAAGCGCGAAAGACCGGCGATGCGGAAGGCGCAGCGAAAAGGCGGAGGCGGGAAGCGAAGGCGCGAAGCGAAACCGAGCAGCGAAAGCGCGAGGCGAAAGCGAGCGGCGAAGGCACGAAGGGAGCGACCAACAAGTGCTACCACTTGTGAGGACTTGCTTTGTTGGTTGGAAAATTAAAGACTGAATTTTATTTAACCTTTCCCAACCATTAGTTTTGTTGGTGTAACCCACACCTAATGGTATCGCCTATCCTACTTGCGCAAACATGTTATACTTAGTTTTAGTATAACCCATATACAAAATGCAATAAGAAAAATGAATGGTGTTTAAGTCGAAGATAAAATGACTGGTTGCGGTCCAGTCTAAATGACTGGTCCTGAGGTCCAGTCTAAATGACTTGTCCTGACACCTTCGCTGCTGCTAGAAGACGACGGCCCTGACCTTGGAAGCTCATGGCTGTTCTGCTGAGGCTAAAACGTAGCAGCATTTTCGCTCCAAATATCATATTTTTTTTCATTTATTATCAGCCACATTGGATTAGCCTGTTGTTCCGTGGTATACGAAGTTTTGATTCTAGTTATACATGGCGCAAGCAAAATAGCTAATAGAAACCAATGGTCAGACAAAATCCAGGAGCCCGCACAACTTATAAAATAGAAGCGACCCCATTTGGCTATGACAACAGCAGCCAAATCAACAAAGTGATTTGTATCAGGCCGCGTATGCTCAGACATCTACCCAGCTCCTAGATCAATACGGAGCAGCATATCATGCTATGACTTAGCGGCCATTCAAACCAAGCTTTCAAATGCCAGGCCACTCGCCATACCATCCACAGAAACCATCTATTCCATTCATGTCGGCAACATTTCCTGGTATGCCTACAACCACAAGTCCAGGATCGATACCCAGCACAGCTGAGCTAGATTCTGGTCTACCTAACGTGCTTATGGCGTGGTATCAGTCTGGATACTGCACGGGGCGGATTCAAGTGATACAAGTGATGAAATTGCATGGATATCGCAGAAATACTATAGTCACGTTACAGAAGTTACTGAATAGTTAACACTAAAAAGTCGTAGCATTTTCCAAGTGTTTATAATCGTTTTTTTTTTCGCTTGTTGCCACTTCTTGATTGTGGTGTGTTTGGGGTTTTCTTGCATGAATTTGAGTAGCCAATAATACTGCAAAAGTTTAATTATAAGCGCTCAAATAGTACCACAGAACACAGGTATGCAAATGGTGATCCACACACTAGTACCAGCACGTGCAGTCCCACGCGGATGAATACGAACGCGCCTAGGCCGAAGCCCAGCTCCGAACCAATTCCACTATATGTAGTTTAACTGCGTAAGCAATGTTGCAGATGATGTTGCGCGTTGGGCAGAAGATGTTGCACCAAGATGTTGCTCCGGAGTCTTTAGGGCAAGGGGTGTGCAAGTAAAAGGGTCCGGGGTGTGCCATGGTTGGACAAAGATTGTATCACAGCGGTTGCAACGGCGGCGAGCGGTACGTTAAGCGCTAAGGATTGATCAGTGACGCATTGCCATTAACAGCATGTCAAGTACGGCCACGGGACTTGATGGCTTCATGAGGGACACATGGATTACCGAGCATTTCAAGGCAGTCATCCTTTCGTAGCTATAGTTTTACGTCGTTATTGCTTCCGAAGCTAATACCATTTCACTTCAAAGTTCTTGCACATTTTACCTACGTACTCCCTTACTTCGCTACTGAAAGCTGTCGAGGTGCCGTCAAGATCGGCGTCAACGTCCAATGGGCAACGCTGGGGATCCGAATAAACACGGAAACATGACACACGTTCGCACAAAAGCAGAGCCACGCCTGCATTTCTTTCGTCGTCAACGTCTTGCTCAGACTCAAATTAACATGACGTCGGATGCCGTCTGCGGCGCAATAAAACATCGAAAGAGGAGGTTGATCGCGCGTCTTGTGACGACGTTGTTGCTCCAACCAACGTTGCGTTTGATAGGCGTCCATTCCGAAAGGCCCCCGAGTATAGCACGATTGCTTCCCCAACGCCTCGACCAGTCGTGCCCGCACCACCGCTTCCAACTCACGGAAACTTTGCATACTCAACAGATCCAACAGCACATACCCTGGTGACAATTTCGTCGTCAAATGACAGCACATGGACGTGTCTTGCATGTTATCACCCGTATGAACATAGCACTTAATACTGCGCTTGTCTTGACTGACCAATAAGCGGCTAATGGTATCGATACCAGCTCCACGCAAGCCACTGTGGCCTAGCATCACGGTCGGTCTGTAAAACGATGGACGATATTTGGTGGCGTGAGCAGCCCAAGGAAAAGCTTCCACGTCTGTTGGAATCCGTGCGATCGCTGGCGTGGCTTCCTGACTTTGCTCGAGAAATTCCATTGCTTCACGCTCCATTTCTTCCAGTACAAGCGTCGGCATTTCGGCCAGCACCTTTTGCTTTCGAGTCAGTAGCTTTCGTTTGGGAGGAAGTGAAGTACGCATGCTTAATGTCATCGGTGAAATTTGCAGCAGAGATGGAGCCGTCGTATTGGCGCCTGGATAGCTGTAAAGAGGCGTAAATGGAGCCGTACTAAAACGGATGGGTGTCCAATCATTAAGCTTTTGGCGCTTCACATTGTCTGCAACAGCACATGTGCCAATATCCAGGGCGTGTTTGTCACTAATGCTAGGGGATTTCACGTCCGTAGATCTGCTTTGCGACCACGTCGAATCAATAGGCAAAGACTGACTGTTACTTTCGGCGTGAGTCACGTGAGTTTCTCTCACCACTCTGGCAACTTGAGTCTTATCGTGTGAGTCTTTACATGGAGAGGAGCTCCATGATGACTGGCTCCGATCTACGCCCGACGGCATTCCATCAATCTCGACAGGTTGCTCAATTGTCGCTTCGTGGGGGCTTTTTCCACAACTTTCCGGTGGTCTCGAAGGTGGTGTCTCACTTGTTGATCCTGTAGCAGGAGGATTTTGACTGTCCGAGTCAGCGTCTGTCATTGGTACGTCGTCTTCTTCGACTTTAGCTGCAACGTTTGCAGTGTTCAACTTGGAGGTAACTTGCTGTCCAGGGCGAGATCCACGGGTGTCAATAAACAGATAACAGGGTGCCATTTCTCCAAGACCGTCATAATGACGCGGTGCTGTGAATTCTTGGAACTGACGCCAACGTCCAAGTCCTTCTTCTGCATCGCTTGTAGCCTCAGCTACGGTGAGTTTTAGTGCTTGTAGCCGCGCAGTGAACGCACTGATACTGATCTGCAAAATGCGCGTTGCTTCAGCGTCATCAACGTTTCGATCCATGTGGCGTAGCTGCAGCTCGACCATCGCATGACGTTGCAAACAGTGACGAATCATGTCGACAGGTTTCAAAAAGTCTGACGCACTCGTAACGCGCAGGGCGTAGCGATTTGGCACAACGAGTAGATTTTCGTCAGCAAACAACCGCACTTTCAAGAGTTGGTTGCCACTTGTACGTGGCTCTGTCTCCTCTGCCGTTAAAACAATGCCCCAGTGATTGGCAGCATCCGGTGCCGCCTTCTTGGCGGTTGCTGGCAGCAATGCATTGTCGAAGTCAAGCACGAGCACCACGTCTCCTGGCGCCAATCTCAGTCTTAACGAATTACTTGCATCAGGACTCGTTGCCACTGACGTTTTCGGCTCGTGGTCATGGCGGGAACATTCAAAGAGATTAATGGGCTCCAGTCCACTTGTTCCAGTCGCAGTGGTACCGCTTCCTCTGGGACAACGTAAGTGGGTCATGTGAAAACACAGCGAGCAGCTCTTGCATCGTCGCATGTCCGTCTCCTGTGTACCACACGTCGAGCACGTGTGTCTCGGACACACAAAGTCAGTTCGCGATGGCTGCGTCTCGTCTTGCGGCTTGTTTTGCTCCGCTGGACGACAGTGCTCGTGAAAATAAACCCCACAGTTGACTACAGTGCATTTCCGCATTCCGTTGGCCTCGTGGCCCAAGAAACCGCAACTTTGACACCAATGAATTCCTCGGAGACATTGGGCACACATCCACTGGTCCGCCGCTTGTTTGCGCTCAGCCACTGAGAGCGGATCCCCCGTCATTGGAGCTTGCAGCTGATCGATACAGTGTTGGTGGACCACCCGAGCGCAGCTTCCATTGCAACGCAGTAGCCCACGGCCACCATTGCGACAGATAAAGCAATTGGACGGAAAGAGCGAGACGCGAGGACCGGCTGGCACGACGCGCTCGGCTCCATTGCGCTGACGCTTCGTCTTACGATCTGAAGTAGATGAATTGTCGGCTTCTTCGTCGGTTTCTTGATCTGGCAGATCATTCACACGCGCGCATTCGTGTTCGTGAAAGGAAATCTCGTGAGCCAATGTGCCAGCGGTGTAGACGTGAAGACAGCGCGGGCAATGCCCGGCGACAGAAGATGAGGAGGAGGAGGAAGGAGACGTGGGAGGGGAAACAGAAGAGCACGACGCGACGTGGAGAGCAAAGGATTCACCAGGGAACGAGGAAAAGTCCTCAAAACACACAGGACACGACAGTGTCGCCATGATTGTTATGCGGGTGGCTTCAGAATGCGTGGAAGATTTACGAAAACCTACCGGAAGTAATACTAGCAGTTACCGGTAAGATGTTGTATTAATACTAACAGTTAAGCTGGTTGGCATACCGTGACTATCGATAAAATTATAAAGGAATAATCAAGGGAGACATTATCCCCACCGGAGTTTTTATTATCCCCACCGGAGTTTTTTTATCCTCGGGATAATATAGATTACAAATAGTGTGGACCACAATTTAATATTTGTCCCTGCTCTGTGAATCATTCTATCAGCTTCTATGCGGTGATGCAAAACATAAGGCTGCTTTTTAGCCCCCCCCTGCATTGATTGACTCTTCCCCAAGTACTAGTGAAGCTGATACACATATGATACATGCTCGTCAAATTTCTGTCTTTGTTTAACGGCTTCGTTTCCCACCCTTTCAGAATTCGTCGTTACCTACTGATGAGAAGATGGTAAATACACTCTTATTTAAAGGCTTCACGATGGTAAATTACCATTGGTATTAATAATACTAGTAATAATAAAACTCCGGTGGGGATAATAAAAACTCCGGTGGGGATAATAAAAACTCCGGTGGGGATAATGTCTCCCATAATCAAAAACTCAGTTCCAAAAGGTCATTGCATGACTCATGGATTTTCATTGGTTGATTCAGAGAAAGGGTGGGGGTGCTGCTTTTTTGGCCGTGACAAGGTGGGGTCATGACCCACCTCGGGGTCATGACCCCACCGGAGCCTAAATTGTTAGTGACAACGTATACACTATTTCCGGTCACTTGCTGGTGCCGTTTCCGAGCCATTCTTTCGCGCAAGATCCAATTACAACTTTTAGCTGTCAATGCTGCGCGTCAGAAATGAGATGGCGTAAATTAAAGTGGTGCATAGTGAAGGGACCACTACGAGTCAAGTTTGCAAACTGCAATCACACGATAGTCGCATGCATGAAACTACAAACTTTATATCGACGAAATGATCCACGGCTTGACAATGGAAGATCAGACAGAGGGTGCCATTAAATAAGAGATATTTAAGTTGAAATATCACAGTTCAATTTCAGACTTACTGTCTGAAATGCGAATATTGGATTATAAGAAGTTGTTATAATCCACCCTGAGAACAGATTCTGATATAATTATCGAATCTAAAGAGATCTAATAATAAGGGTATTACTAGATCAGTTTTATACTACATGTTTGTATGATTAGTTTATATTTAATTATAGTTATTGACTCTAAACCAATCATAATATATTCAACTTACCTTCTTCTAGACACGTGGCATAGATATGTATTCATATCAGGGCTGGCAAGCATAGGTTTTAATGCATTAGGTTTTAACCAGGTTTGGAATAAAACCTAAAATTCAATCGGCTGGCAAAAATAGGTTTTAGTCGTTGAGTCATCAGATATTAGAATTTCAACCTCATAAATTTTCATGACCCAATTGCAGAGATCTTATCGCCACTTTCTTGCTGACTTCTGAACGCCAAATATGGATAACAACACAGAAAGCAATAATCAGATGTAATTCTCGTAGAATTTGATATATATTTTCATAAGACGGAGTCAAGCTTGCCCTAACGTGTGGGATGTGCAAACTGCGCAATCTAGGTTTTAATTAGATTTTATTCAGGTTTTATTCAAACCTACTTTTCGGTTCCAAAAAATCTAGGTTTTTACCAGCCTGATTCATATATATATCTAAGAGATTATTTGATTAATTAAATAGTCTACACTAAAGTTGATTTAATTAAACTATACAGAACCAAATTACATTTGGTTCTGACCAATTGCACGCTTCCTCACTTGCAAAATAATAGTGTGTGCCTGTGACAGCTTGTCTGTTACGCCTCGTAGCACTTAGTGGTCCGTCTTAACGACCACTGTTCACACGTTCCGCTAGTTAACTATAGGAGCGAAGGTTTAAGAGCCGCCCGACCGTCATGACGACGGTCAGCGAGCGTGATGGCGAGCGACTGCTCACGCAAGATTTGGTGAGGGAAAATTTCCCTCAATGGACACAAAGAAGTGTGGACACCGTGGTGGAGATGATGCGGACCGTAGAGCCCGAGATCATCACCATCCTCCGAGGTAAAACCCCGGAGGAAGCTTTAGAAACGGTAAACCGTTTCAAGAGGATGTACATAGATCCTCACGTGCGTTCCGTAATGTTACGGTCGCCACCAACAACGCCCACAGCGAGTGCGGTAGTAAAGACGCGGATTCCGCCCTTTACTGGCGAATGGGGTGAACCCCTACGTATGTGTTCGCAGAGGTGGAAGATGCCATCTCTGCGCAAAAGATTGTGGACCCACGTTCACAAGCTTATTTTGCCACCACATGCCTGGGCGGTCGCGCCAGGGTATGGGTGATGAGCCGCAGATCTACTGATGGCTCTGCGTTCCTGACGTATCAGGATTTGAAAGCTGAGCTGAATCTCAACTTTGAAGCTCCAGAAATGGAGCTTAGTTGCCGCAAAGAGTTCATGAAAATCAAGCAGGGCAAGCTGAGCCTACATGCGTACGCTCAGAAAATACAATATTTGTTATCAAATATTGTATACGAGCCGGTGCCCCCTGCCATGCAGGTCACCGCCTTTATGAAGGGACTGAATGACGGTCCCATCAAGCAGAGGCTTCATCGAATTCCACCGAAGACTCTGAGAGATGCTATAGATCAAAGCATCCGAGAGGAATTCAGCATGCGTTCCATGTCAACGCGTGCTGGGATTAGTCGAAGGGCTCAACAGCCTTTCGACTTTACCATGCAGCATGTTAATCAATTCCCAAACAGACGAAGTTCACACTTCGTCCCGCGACACCAAAACCCGCGCCAGAGCACGGGCGGAGGAGGTCCAGAACCGATGGACCAATCGGTTGCAGTTGCCTCGACACCGAGGCAACCGGAAAACAAGAAGTTCCTTCGCTGCTAGATGCGTGCAGATGGTCCATTACGCCCATGAATGTATGGCGCCGCGGCCGGCGCCACGCAGTCAGCGGACTGGACAGTCCGCTGGTCGGCGACATCAACAGGGGCAACCCTCTGTTGATGCAAACAACGGCAGCAACCAGTAGGGGCGGGGCGCCCTACTGGACGGGTTATCTCACATACTGACATCAGGCATGTGAGGATAATAGCCCCAGACGAGACTATGTCCTGTCAAAAGGTGCAGGGTGAAGGGAAACATCTCATCACCCTGGAAGTTAAGCCACATGGAAACGATGTCCCCATGCGCGCTCTGTTTGACACAGGAGCGTCAAACAATTTCGTTAGAGCTGAGGTTCTAACGTCGTTGGATTTCGTGGAGATTGAATCTCCACGAAGCATGTTGTCAGTCCGGTTGGCAACAGGTGCAACCGTGACTATACCAAAGCGTGTGATTCGCACACGCTTCAAGTTAAACGAACTGTCGTTCGATGACGAATACATCGTCCTTGACCTTGACGACAAGTTCGATGTCATCTTGGGCATCCCTTGGATGTCCAAGCATCAACCAACGATCGACTGGGTTAACCTGTCGATGGACTGCGACGGGCTCACAGGATCTGATCACCCTGTGAGTAATCCGGCTGTATCTAACGATACAACCGAAGAGTCAGACAGTATGGGGGATAGCGATGGCTCCACCAGGTCTGATCTGACACTATCAGCGGAAGGAACATCCGCTGATAAGAGTCCAGTGGGACTTGCACACGCAACAGAAGTGTCGTTGCGTGTTGGTAACGTGTGCAACACAGGTGACGAACATCCCCGTGTTGAATTAACCACGACCTACGACGGTCGTGGTGTGGAGAATTTATCCACGGTGGGAAAGCCCCACCGTGAGAACGAAGATACCGACACGGATGAAAGTGATTCCCGTGTCGAAGACGAAGAACTTACGACTGAGAGCAGTCGTGAGTATGAAAAACCCATGGTTGACAGTGGTCACCATGTTGATGATGCCTTGCGCACGAGTGATAACAATCACCGTGCCGCAGAACAGGCAATAGATCAGACGAGTGCGTCTGATAACGTGGTCGAGTCCGTCGACACGTTAAATGTCTTGACGCAGACAGAGGCTAGATTAGCTAACCAGTCTCTAACACTCGACAACCCTCCGAACATAGGGTTGGAGGTGAAGGATCTTCCAGCCTTGAGCTGGAAGAAGTTCGATAAGAACTTGCGCGATTATCAGATCGATCAGATCTGTGTCATTGTCGCAAAAGACGATGTTGTGGATATTCGTGAGCAAATATCCACACTGCAGGCAAAAGACATTGGGAACGAGACCGTTCCCAATGAACAAACCAAAGTTCAGCGCTTCGAAGCGCAGAGCTGGGAGTCGCTTGAGACGACTTCTCCATACTACATGGTACGCTGACGTATTCCAAGAAGAAGTACCTTGTGAGCTCCCTAAAGATAAGGGAACTAGGCACGAGATAGATCTCGTGCCTAGCAGGAAGTACTGTGTCACGCGGCAGTGGCCATTGCCGCGTGACCAGGTCAAAGCGATCGACGAGTTCTTTGAAACTCGTCGTAAGGCGGGACATGTGCGGGAGTCTACCTCACCGCACTCCAGTCCCACCTTTTGCGTTAAGAAATCCACTGGTGGGTGGAGAATCGTTCATGCTTTTAATAAGCTGAACGCAGCCACGGTACCGGCGCAGACGCCGATACCGCGGAAAGATGTCATCATTGATGGCATGAGCGGGAGCACCGTTTTCAGTGCTCTCGATTTGAGGGATGGTTTCTACCAAATCCTCATGCGTGAGAAGGATATCCCTCTCACGGCTGTAAGCACCCCAAGCGGTATGCTTTGGGAGTGGCTTGTAATGCCGCAGGGGCTTCGAAATGCCCCTGCCACCTTCAATAGATGCGTCACGCATCTATTGCGCCCGGTGCGAGAATTCGCACCGAGCTATTTTGACGACGTGTTCATCCATAGTAAGGCTGAACATGGTAAGACTGATGTAGATGTTCATAAAGAACATCTACGTCAGGTGTTAGAGCTTGTGCGTAAGCACAAGCTCTATGCAAATTTAAAGAAGTGCACCTTTGGTGCACCTGAGATACCCGTTCTTGGCTGCTTTGTAGGCAAGAACGGAGTGCGCCCTGATCCGGAAAAGATCAGGGTGATCGTTGAATGGCCTACGCCAAACAACGTCAAGGAACTTCGAAAGTTCCTTGGGTTGGCGACATACTTGCACAAATATTCGTGCAGTTATGCCGGTCTTATTCGACCTCTTTCTCAGTTACTGAAGAAAGATGTCGAATGGCACTGGGATACCCAGTGCCAAGACGCATTTGATGCAGTCAAGCGTAGCTTGACTGAAGCGCCTGTCTTGGCTATAGCCGATAACGAGCGACCGTTTCACGTCGTTTGCGACGCGAGCGATTTCGCCATCGGCTGTGCCTTGATGCAGCGCGATCACGATGATCGTGATCGCGTAATCTTCTATCAATCGCGTCAGTTGCGCCCAGCCGAGCGCAACTATCCAGTGCATGACAAGGAACACCTTGCCATGAAATATGCACTGGCAAAGTTTCGGATCTATCTCTTAGGAGATAGACCGTTTGTGGTTTACACGGACCATGCGTCGTTACGCACGGCCGTGAATTCACCACACATTCTCAAAGAATGGCACGATGGCTGTCATCCTTTGCTCAGTACAACTTTACGGTTGAATACAAACCCGGAAAGTTGAGCGTGATAGCGGATGCGCTATCACGACGCCCCGATTACGAGACCAAACCGTATTTAACGGAGGCAACCAGTGCAAACGCAATACGTTGCACTGCTCTGTCGTCGTCACTCGTACGACAGGTGCGTCAAGCGTACGAAACAGACGAGGAAACTCGTCTGCTGATTGATTACCCTAGTAATCAATCTGATCGGAAGCGCGAGGAACTTCCAGAGTTCCTTCGGGCTTGCGTGCATCGTTATCGATTGCACGATGGGCTGTTGGTTTATACCACAGACCAAGATGATGTTAGTCGCATCGTCGCTCCAAACGACGATGATCCCAAACACCAGATACGGTTTGAGTATCATGATGCACCGATTTCGGGGCATCAAGGTCGATAGAAGACGTATGCTTCTCTCGCACGCGATTTCTACTGCGTAACCAGTATAAATTGGTACGCAAGTACGTACGCGCTTGCGAGATTTGCCAGCGCGTAAAGTCTGCGAACTGCGCAGGCTCTCCTCCAATCTCTACCGGTTCCTACAGAGCGTTGGTTTCCATGGACTTTATTATCGGTCTTCCACCCGATCACAGGCGGAAGACTAGAAAAGTGGTCTTTCTGGACCGCTTCAGCAAGATGGTTCATCTTGTTGCAGTGTCAGCGAATGTCACCGCAGCGCAAACAGCGCGGATATTCGTTTACACGGTATTCCGTTTACACGGAATGCCGGAAAACATAGTCTCGGATTGAGATTTCAGATTTACAGGACGTTTCTGGCAAGATACGTTCTGTAATGGGGTGCCATTACATAAGTGATATTTGAGTAGAAATATCACAGTTCAATTTTAGACTTAATGTCTGAAATGCGACTATTGGATTATAAGTTGTTATAATCGTCGAAGTGGCTCGGTGCAATTTCACGCATCATGTATCTATTGAATGTAACAGTTGCATCCCGAAGCCCATATGGCATCACAAGAAACTCCCAAAGCATACCGCTTGGATTGCTTACTGCCGTGAGAGGGATATCCTTCTCACGCATAAGGATTTGATACAAACCATCCCTTAAATCGAGAGCACTGAAGACGGTTCTCCCGCTCTTGACATCAATGATGACATCCTTCCGCGGTATCGGCGTCTGCGCCGGTACCGTGGCTGCGTTCAGCTTATTGAAAGCATGAACGATTCGCCAGCCACCAGTGGATTTCTTAACGCAAAAGGTGGGACTGGAGTGCGGTGAGGTAGACTCGCGCACATGTCCCGTCTTACGACGAGTTTCAAAGAACTCATCGATCTCCTTGACCTGGTCACGCGGCAATGGACATTGCCGCGTGACACAGTACTTCGTGCCAGGTACGAGGTCAATTTCATGTTTAGTTCCCTTGTCTTTAGTGAGCTCGCAAGGTACTTCTTTTGGAAATACGTCAGCGTATTCTCGAAGTACCTCATAGTATGGAGAAGTCGCCTCAAGCGACTCCCAGCTCTGCGCTTCAAAGCCATGAACTTTGGTTTGCTCATTGGGAACGGTCTCGTTCCCAATGTCATCTGCCTGCCGTGTGGATATTTGCTCACGAATATCCACAACATCGTCTTTTGCGACAATGACACAGATCTGATCGATCTGATAATCGCGCAAGTTCTTATCGAACTTCTTCCAGCTCAAGGCTGGAAGATCCTTCACCTCCAACCCTATGTTCGGAGGGTTGTCTGGTGTTAGAGACTGGTTAGCTAATCTAGCCTCTGTCTGCGTCAAGACATTTAACGTGTCGACGGACTCGACCACGTTATCAGACGCACTCGTCTGATCTATTGCCTGTTCTGCGGCACGGTGATTGTTATCACTCGTGCGCAAGGCATCATCAACACGGTGACCACTGTCAACCATGGGTTTTTCATACTCACGACTGCTCTCAGTCGTAAGTTCTTCGTCTTCAACACGGGAATCACTTTCATCCGTGTCGGTATCTTCGTTCTCACGGTGGGGCTTTCCCACCGTGGATAAATTCTCCACACCACGACCGTCGTAGGTCGTGGTTAATTCAACACGGGGATGTTCGTCACCCGTGTTGCACACGTTACCAACACGCAACGACACTTCTGTTGCGTGTGCAAGTCCCACTGGACTCTTATCAGCGGATATTCCTTCCGCTGATAGTGTCAGGTCAGACCTGGTGGAGCCATCGCTATCCCCCATACTGTCTGATTCTTCGGTTGTATCGTTAGATACAGCCGGATTACTCACAGGGTGATCAGATCCTGTGGGTCCGCCGCTGTTGATCGACAGGTTAACCCGGTCGATCGTTGGTTGATGCTTGGGCATCTAAGGGATGCCCAAGATGACATCGAACTTGTCGTCAAGGTCAAGGACGATGTATTCGTCATCGAACGACAGTTCGTTTAACTTGAAGCGTGTGCGAATCACACGCTTTGGTATAGTCACGGTTGCACCTGTTGCCAACCGGACTGACAACATACTTCGTGGAGTGTCAATCTCCACGAAATCCAACGACGTTAGAACCTCAGCTCTAACGAAATTGTTTGACGCTCCTGTGTCAAACAAAGCGCGCATGGGGACATCGTTTCCATGCGGCTTAACCGTCAGGGTGATGATTCACCCTGTACGTTTTGACAGGACATAGTCCCGTCTGGGGCTATTACCCTCACATGCCCGATGTCGGCATGTCAGATAACCCGTCCAGTAGTGCACCCCGCCCCTACTGGTTGTTGCCGTTTTTGGCATCAACAGAGAGTTGCCCCTGTCGATGTCGCCGACAGCGGCGCGACACACTCGTGGGTATCTTCGCGCATCTATTGCAGCGAGGGAATTTCTTATTTATCGGTTGCCTCGGGATTGAGGCAACTGCAACCGATAGGTCCATCGGTTCTGGACCTCCTCCACCTGTGCTCTGGCGCGGGTTTTGGTGTCGTGGGACCAAGTGTGAACTTCGTCTGTTCGAAGATTGGATAACATGCTGCACTGGCGGCATGTTAAAGTCGAAAGGCTGTTGAGCCCTTCGACTGAATCCAGCATGCGTTGACGCTGAACGCATGCTAAATTCTTATCGGATGCCTTGGTCTATAGCATCTCTCAGAGGCTTTGGTGGGTTCCGATAAAGACTCTGCTTGATGGAACCGTCAATCAGTCCCTTCATGTAGCCGGTGACCTGCATGGCAGGGGGCACCGGCTCATACACAATAATTGATAACAAATATTGTATCTTCTGAGCGTAAGCTTCAAGACCCAGCTTACCTTGCCGGAGTTCCATGAACTCTTCCCGACAACTAAGCTCCATTTCTGGGGCTTAAAAGTTGGGCTTTAGCTCAGCTTTCAATTACTGATACGTCAGGAACGCAGATTCATCAGTGGATCTGCGATTCATTGCCCATGCCCTGGCGCGATCGCCCAGGCATGTGTTGGCAAAATAAGCGGGTCCACAATCTTTTGCGCAAGATGGTATCTTTCACCTCTGCAAATCATCTACGAAGGGGTTCACCTCTTCGCCAATAAAGGGCGGTATCCGCGCCGTGGGCGTTGCTGGTGGCGACCGCGACATTATTGTCGCGGAACGCACCTGGGGGTCTATGTAAACCCTTTTGAAACGGTTTACTATTTCGGTTTACGAAAGACGATGGTGATGATGTCGGTCCCCATGGTCCGCATCATCTCCACTACAGTGTCCACATTACGTTGTGGAAAGTGAGGGGAAGTCTCCCTCACTAAGTGTTGCGCGAGCTGACGCTCGCGTTCACGTTTGCTGACGGTCGATATGACGGGCGGGCGGCTCTTAAACCCTCGTTCAGCTGGTTAACTAGCGGAGCGGAACGAACAGTGGTCGTTAAGACGGACCACGAAGTACTACCAGGTGTAACAAGCTAGCTGTTACAGACTTATACTGTGCAAATTGCAAGTGAGGAAGCGTGCAATTGGTCAGGAACAAATGTAATTTGTTCCTCAATAGTTTAATCAGTATTAAACTTAAAGATGGACTATTTAATTGATTAAATAGATATATATGAATATATATCCAAGACACGTGGCTGCAAGAAGAGTGAGTATATTATGAGTGGTTAGAGCTAACTACTACAATTAAATCTAAACTAATCAGATAAACATGTAATATAAAACTGATCTAATAATACTCTTATTATTAGATCGCTTCTTAGATTCGATATTTAAATCTGAATCTGTTTCCAGGAAGGAAATAACTTATAATCCAATATTTTAATTTCACACAACAAATATGAAATTAAACTGTGATATTTACATTAAAATATCACTTATGTAATGATACCCCATTATTAGCTTCATACCTTGTGCGATCGAAATATTTGTCTTGAAAGTTTCCAGTATTTGATCTAACACAAACCACAGAGATAAATTAATGTTCCACCACATTGTCACTTGCTTATCAAAATATTTTCGACCGTTCAGCCTCGAGAATGGCCTAGCACGTCGAACTTTCCACGGTTAACCACCGGCACTTTTCTCGATCGCAATTTGACGCATAATGCGCAAGTCCAACTCCTAAAATTAGCTCCAAGTCCGCTGTTAAATTCCCAGCCAGTAAGTACCTTAATCTAAGGTTTCATTTCCCTGGCGTAGGGAAATGCCTGTGTAAGAAACTTTGCTCATTCCAGTCCTGTCCTGCCACCTGAAATTGAGGTTGCGCAGGTGCTGGTCCATTTGGCTGTGGAGACTTGATGCCTCCTAAACCATCCTCTAGAGACCCCAGTCTCACCTTCCGTCTTCCGAACGGGTCTCCATTTCGAAAACATTTTTATTTTTATGCTGGTCTCCAGAATTTCCAGTTCCTCCAGTCGTTCATTCATCTTCTCCAGAGAGTTCATCAAACCTTGCCTAGTTTCTTGTCCATGGTGTTTTTTTCTTTCTTTCGTGAGCCTCCACATCAAACTTCTCTTCGTCGTCGACCGCATTCTAACTCGCTGGTTGTTTCTGCCACCATTTTGGACCATGTTATTTCTGGACGAGATCTTCCGTCGCACCGGTGGTCTTGCTTGGGCTAACAACTTGTCGGAATTACAACTCGTACTAGACTAAGGAAGCCAAGGTAGATGTAAACTTAAAAAAAAATAAAATGACTTTATTGATCTCAAACCTCATGCGAATGAGCAATAGAAACTGATCCTGCGCGTGTGTTTTTATTTGCGTAGCCATTTCTAAACAGTGTTAGAAAAGTAAAACTAGAAACACTTGAACCGCTTCAACTTGATGTTGAAATTTGTGCATGGTTTTCGATTATGGTAAAAGGGATGGAAAAAATTCACGTGACAAAATTACAGTGGCTTTACAACACATATCGAGAAGTCTTCGATGAATCTGCTATAATAATTCAGAGATCCGAGGAAGGATTGCATGGCCTTCAGTGATCGGGGAAAATGTAAGTTGCTCATCTGAGGAAAAGATTTCTTAAATTTCTTTTTTATATTACAGATAACACTTAATTTTTTACTTAAAGCCACAAGTGACTCCCTAGTTTCGCACTTCCTTGTACTAACACACCAGTATACCAGTCACGTATAAACGAGCTCCCGACGATACTAACCAGTTGTCGGCAGCATCTATTAAGCGATTTTCTACAGGTTATGAGCCCAAGATTTACAGGGCTCAAGTCTCGGAAGTATTTTTTTGTTGTGGAATTGTACTTCTTGGACAAACCGCCAAAGTTACGCAAAGGCTCCTGTTGAGAGGGTAGACGCTGGAGTGCAGCTGTGAATAATAAGTTTGTTTGATTCACGTTTGAAGTTTTCGTTTGATTTTTTACGCTTGATTTTTTACGATCGTTTTTCTCACATGGTATTACGATCAATTTTCGAATGGAAGAAGTCAAGCTGGATATAATGAACGCAAATGTGGATGCACTAGCTGAACAAATAAAATAGCTTGAAGGACGTGTGTTCAATCTTCCGGTCCATGTGAATCCAGAAGACACTTTTGCAATCTCGACGGCCTGTATAAAAGGATAAGCCCATTGCTTGAATCCAGAAGCCAGATCGGGATAGATTTCCACACCCGAAAAGTTATTTATACTTAGACTTAGGGTCGGGATTTTTTACTTCCCTCGGTGATCCAAAGCAATTCATGAAGTGGTTTAGGTGTTGGCATCGCTTGCTCCCTGCTTAACTTGCGGCATGGGTTGATACTGCACACCAGCAAAAATATATACCACCACGCTCAATCCCATTGGGGGCAGACGCTTGCGAGCGCTCCTCTTCCATCACCTGGTACATAAGCTTGGTGAAAACCTAGAAGGTGTTGCGTTAAGCTACTTCATAGCAAACATTGACGTTGGTGGCAGATCACCCGTCGTGATTGTCCACACCAGACTAGGCGCTTCGTACTGTCGACTATGGAAAACAATAAAAGTTTTAACAAAACTCCAGGCAGATTGCAATGTTTCGATGATTTTTTTTGGATAGGTGACAGTGGGGCAAGCAGACACCTAAGCAATAAGAACCTGCTGAAAGAAGCAATAGAATACAAGGGTGGAGAAAGCCTTATTCTGCCCGACGGAGGAGTGCTGAAGGTGACAAAAGTTGGAAGGGTGACGTTGACGAATGCGCCGTGCCTGGCAACGAGTATTGTGCTCACCGAAGTAAATTTTGCTCCAAAATTAGTGATAAACCTGATTTCGCTTGGAAGCTTACGGAAAAAGGGATGCATCTTCAACGATAATGGGAGAATCATGCTTAGGAATCAAGTATTGTTTGAAGTGGATATCCGTGGGTCTGTCTTCTTACAATCGGCTGGGGCATTTGGCCCACGATTAGTTCGAAAGGCTGGCCAAAGCCCCAGATCGGGCATCAAAGTTACTAATTTCTTGAGACCAAATTGTCCGACTTGCTCTGAAGGAAAGGGCACGATGTCCAAGCAGTCCAAGGTGAATACGGGTAGAAATGCCTAGATTCATCGTGTCGGCGGGGTTATTTGCTGTGACCTTTAGGGTCCTATTATCTTGCGCGAAATAGATATCTGGTCGTGTTTGGGGACCATTTCTTGAATTATGTCCGGGGTTTTGCTGCTCGTACGACTGATACAGAAGCAAAAATGTTTGGATATTCTCTTGCTTGATTTGAGAACGGGTTTAATTGTCGGGTTCATGTACTCAGGACAGATGGAGGCAGTGAGCTTAGCAACTTTGACCTATTTTGCAAGACTACGAGTGTTTGGCGTCAAATTACCGAGGCTGGCAGTCCATCCTCAAATGGTAAAGCCGAACGCATGAATTGGACCATTTACATGGTTCGATGTATGATTTCCGGTTCCGGGGTGCCCCTCGTATTTTGGTCGGAAGCAGCTGGTTATTCCACGTATATACTTAACCGCAGTCAGACGAGGTCAAACCCCGAAAGAAAGTCGCCTATTTAAATTCTTACGAAAAAACCAACCCGTGTGTCTGATGTAGTCGTTTTCGGTTCGCCGTGCATGGTTGACCCCAAGAAAAAAATCGCTAGCAAAACACGCAGAGCAAGCTCTGATATTGGGAAAAATCGATGGAACGAAGGGATACAAGGTTTTATTGTTAAAGGACAGGATGGTTACAACCACCAGACATGTTGAGATGCTAACGGTAGATGCAAATCGCAAGGTTGTTCAAGTGCTTGCGGACGAAAAGAAAAATGAACTGAAAAAACTAGCCGACGGACGTGCAGCGCGCATCAAAGGAGCGCAAGTGAAAACAAAAAGGAAGGTCGACGCAGCCAGAAGTGTGCTCGAGGAAAAAGGGGGGGGGGTCGGACAAATAATGCCAAAACGTCCGGACGGAAGACCACGAAGACCTATAAAGTAGCGGTTCTCGAGCAGGGCAAGTTAGAAAAAGAAGACAAGCAAGCGTGTGGTCACGAATTAAGGAGATGTCACGGAGAGAAAGCCGACAATGGTCATGGGAACGACAATGTTACGAGTGGAAATGATTGAAATTTGTTGTTTGCAATTGCTGTTGTGAAGCTTGCTGAGTCGGAAGGTGGAAACCATGTCTGTGCCTGATCCTACCAGCTATAGTCAGGCAGACGGTAAAAAAAGGAAAGCAATGGCGTGTGCTGAAGAAGCGAATAAACCGTCTTCGGAGAAGCAGGAACTTGGAAATTAGTGGAAAAATTGATGGAAAAGTCCCACCGCCCACGAAGTGGGTATAAAAGACTAAATTGAAGGCAGATGGAGCTTCGAAGCGCGGTTGGTAGCCAGGGGTGACTGACAAGTTAACGGAGAAGATTCCCTCATGACGTTCTCGACTGTAATGAAGATCAATAAGGTTAAAATCATACCTGTGATGTCCCTGATATGTGGAGTGCCTGCACGGAACGGCGATGTCCCGAGTGTGTACCCCAGGGCAAAGACAGCAGAAGGGTATCAAATATACTAAACGTTCCGCAGGGGATGAAGATATCTTCTGAAGCTATGGAAACCCTAGGAGTTGAGTTGGAGATTGAGTTG
>MIQA02019554.1:0-13473 GCA_001887855.2 Sclerospora graminicola
GACGGAACGAGACACATGTTCGTCCATGTCGTCTGGCATTGCGGATGATAGTATTAGTGGAACGAATGCGACCTCCAGAGGTGGCACTAATGGCGCTCGATGGGACAATCGATGGTACAACTGAAGACTTTGTTTTTGGATCGATTGCACCGACGGATGATGCCTGGAAATTACGAAGTTCTGGCTTTTATCAAGCTGCTTAGACAAAACCAAAAGGGAAACTGCTGGACTGCTCCTGTTTCAGACACACCGACCGTTATATTTTTCGTCACACTGCACTTGGTACACACGATTTCGTGACAGATCTGACAAGCGGCGCCTGATCCGGAAGCCGCCGGGAGAAATTTGCTGAAACTTTTATCACACGCTTGGCATCGACTTGGCCGGGTTTTCCCTCCCACTTGAGATCGATTCTGCGCCTGTGAGTGTTTCAGAAGCCACCGAAGCTTCTTAATATAAGCATATATCACAACTAACGCACAACAGATTGCAGCATCCGCAGGAATGGAGATTCCAAAGGCGTTTTGGCATGCCCCCCCGTGGGTCAAAAAAACCTCGACAAAAATGTTGATTTTTCCTGGGCCGCCTTGACAAGATAGGTAACAAAAGCTCATACTGCCGCGAATCATCCCTAAATGGGATAATTCGGGGATCTCAGGCAAAATAACGGAGTGCATTAAAAAGTACCCAATTCGCTCCCCTTTCGAGTCCCGCGTAAAGCCTGCGGACTCGACGATGGGAAAATCGCGTTGATGCACAAACCCCGTGAGGACAGCAGGGAGTTCCTTGGCAAACCATTTCACACTAAGAAAACGATACGGATCTTCCCGCGCAGGGCCTCTGAGCGTCGCTAGAAGGCGAACGTCATCGAGTCGGCCAGGCCGACCTGCATGACCACAGCTGTAAGCTCAGCTTTTTTAAATATATCACATGCCATATCTATTCGTTCTAGTGACATGATATCCCAGCAATTTTTGGTTAGCGTGAAGTCGCGGTTCATCTCGAGATCGAGCGTGTGGTATGCTCCTATCTGTCCACGAAGCAGTAAATAAGTTAACTCCACATTGTTCTTCGATATAAATAGTTCAAAGAGAAGCGAAATACTCCATACTTTAACGTGTTGGCTCTCCATGACATTTTTGCCCTTGATACGCAGTACGCAGAGCGCAGGATAGAAATTTACTTGCTCCACCTACACATTTTCCATTTTTAGTTCCAAATGCCCAACAAACTATTTCACAAATAACGAACCATAATCTGTAGCGTCATCCACACGCGTTGGCCGCTAGTAGAGCCCGTTACGCCTTCCTTGACCGCCGACATGCTTCTTCAGCAACTTCATAGTAACTTTGTGATGGAAGGGCTAGTGTTCTCTTCGGCCGCAACTTTGGCGCTCACAGTCAAGACCTTAAAATAAGAACCAAATAAAATAATTAAAGAAACTGTAGGATGGAAATTTTCATGAACCTTCAAATTTTCATGAACCTGAATACTAAACTGAGAGATAAAAAAATATCGCTATTCTGCTTCCTGCCGTTTTGAAAACTATTTGTCGCAGAATGCCAGTCAAAGAACCGGCATTC
Organism: Sclerospora graminicola; assembly: GCA_001887855.2. Lineage (NCBI taxonomy): Eukaryota > Oomycota > Peronosporomycetes > Peronosporales > Peronosporaceae > Sclerospora > Sclerospora graminicola. The sequence continues at coordinate 1,584 of MIQA02019554.1, forward strand.
GTCGTGGAAATCTGCCTTTCTCTGATTTGTAAGGCCCACCTTATAAGCTAAATAAATCGAGGGTAACGGACATTATCGAGGGTTACATGACGTATTTATTTATTAAGTAATGTTCGCAAATATAAATAAGCCTCTTAATCTGGCAGATTTACTATTCTTTTAGCCAAATTGGATGAATATCACAATAACTACTACTTTACTCCAACTATAGCGATGTACCGTAAAATTTCCAATCGAGCGCTCCAGATGTAGTACCGTATTTATCCTCATTATGTGACCAACATAATACACCATTTTGAGGTCAAACTGGGATCTAGATTGGTACAAAGTGGGAATGTTATGTTTTAACAATTTTATGTTTTAATCAAAGTGGGAAAATAGACAATTCAATGTGGGAGGTAAATCGTACCTAAATTGGTACAGGGGTAGATAGAATCCCATTAGAAGGTTCTTCATTGAGTTGACGGCTGCAATTTGCTTTAAAGGCCACGAGAAGAAGGATAGGGAGCTCGTACAAGCTCACGGCGTGGGACATGGGTTTGGGTGGCGCTTCGTTGTATTAATATAACATATTTTATTAAAATAATTGCTGGACGATCATTTCTTTTCACCATGCAATGTCGAGACCTGCGGCCAAAGGGCGAGATCCTCTCTCTATTGCAGCGACTGAATGATTGCGTCGGTATCTCGGCACGTCGAGTATTTGTAAAACAAGTGACACCTTCCGAGCTGCTTCAACGTCCACAATCCGAGATTCGACAGCTATTACCCGAGCTCCGCATCTTTGGCGACTCGCTCGTACCAATCACTAACAATACTAATCCCAATCACAATACTATTGCCCATTCCTCTTCTTCACTCGTACGGCGCGTTTTTCGCCATCCAGATGCTCAATGGCTCAGTCGCAGTGCACGACAAAGTAGCGTCTCCGCGCTCCTATGTCCACTGCGCCAATGTGTGTGCTGCGTTTTCCTTTGTCTCTCCACGACACGATGACGACGGAAACGGTTGCCACCATTATTGTATGGAAGCCAGTAGGTGCACACCCCCTTTTTTCTACGTGCACCCCTGTACCATAACGTAGGTTCTATCCTAACGCCCGGCCCTCGAGCACTGGCGTTCTGAACCGTTTTGATTATAAATTTTTTTTCAATTTTTCTAAGGTACGATTTACCTCCCACATTGAGTTGACTATTTTCCCACTTTGATTAAAACATAAAATTGTTAAAACATAACATTCCCACTTTGATTAAAACATAAAAACCAATCTAGATCCCAGTTTGACCTCAAAATGGTGTAACAACAATGTAGTGGTACTGTAATACTCCCCTTTTTAACACTCCTTCTTGGAATTATGTGGTGAAGCGATCGGAAAATATTGGGATTGAAGTGGACCACACATGGCCGATGATTGGTGACGAAAGAACACCCATCAACATATGACGGTTGATGGGTGGGAAAAGGTTGATCACGAGTAAGAAGAAAAGGTGGTGGCCAACGGATATTTACGATATGGAAGAATCAGCCAAGTATGGTCGTTAAGCCCGGTCCCAGGCACTGGCGGAATGATGAAGATCACGATCACGATCGTTGTCACAGTCACTAAGTGGAGTTCTCGTGGATATAATAAAATAGTGGTGATTGTTGACATGGCATACCAAGAGCAGGTGACCAGCCGATCTCCGAACGGTATATTAGTGGAAGCCGGCTATGATACAAGGTTGCAGCCTGATCAGCTTGTCACGCCCGGAGGAAGAAGATCAAATGACGAATGAAGATCGGGCAGGTGGATTAACAGGTTATACGAGTGATGTGAACCTTTGATTAGTCCGAAGATGATGTGGCAAGGCCTGATCAGGCCTGATCAAGCCTGATCAGGCCTGATCAGCCGAGATCAGTGCGGTATGGTTATCCTGACGGTGCATTAAGATCGAAAGTATGGTTTGGAAGATGAATGGAGTCGTAATGATGATGACCCTGGACGTTCCCGAGGTGATCAAGGGCTGATCAGGCCTGATCAGACCTGATCACCTGGTCGATCACTATGGCGATCATGATCAGGGCCGATCAGCCTTTGATCAGCGTCGATAAGCAAGGGCAAGTGAGTTCTCGGTTTGGGCGGACTATATATGAAATGAACAAGTGCTGAAGAGCAGGTCTCAAGTGGTTTCAAGGTCGTTTTGTTGAAGATCAGGATGGGTTGAAGATCTTCTGAAGAGTCGGGTCATGATCGGGGCAGAATCGGTACAGGTCAGCTTGAAGGTGCAGCCAGGATGGGCAAGAGAGTGTTACGCAACCGTGCGACGAAGTAAATAGGTTCGAAGTAAAGGTCAGGCATGAGTTGAGGTATGGTACACAGGTATAGGACTTTGCATATATAATAACAGGTTTAGATTTTCCCCCTAAAGCAAAGAGTCGCTCTGCCACGTGTGCAGTCATTGGGAGCACAGGGTTGATTAGTCCCCTCTTGCTCATCTATTTCCCGGTTAAGACGTGCTAACGCGCATTTTGGCTTACCGGAAGACCCCCGACGGGTTTGCTCTAGGTGATCTAACCTCACCCGCAACGCGCACGTGTTTGGAACACGTTAATAATATTGGTAAAGGTTTTGTGGAGATAACGTTAGTGGATTACTGTGGAAGATCGTGGATTGATCACATTTTCTTGGTTTCGTTATATCTCTCTCTCATTGGCTGGCCTGATCAGACGAACTTTCCTGATCAGTGCCTAGATACTGAATAAGTGTCGACCCCAACCCGCTCTCCGGTGAAGATTTCCACCGAGGACACCCCCCGTCTCGAGAAGGTCAAACCCTCCGACCTGATCAAGATCATCCTTTTCGTCACCGAGTCCACCTAAGTGAGTGTAATCAGCCCCGATCGACGGGTACACAAGGTGAGATGAAGTTAAACATAGATCCTGACGAGCATGAAGACCGGCCAGATGACCGGGAGGATCAGATCAGTCATCACAGTGGTGATTCATCTGATTCCGATGCTGATCAGGATCGACGGAGTACCCCCTCCGATAGTTGGTCGTCCGGGCCAGTGGGTATCCGGATTCCACCCACGACTTCGGTCATGGATTTGGAAATCGGCTCCACCACAAAGTATTTGCCTTGTACCGTGTATACCTCGAGAAAGGCCTCTTGCAAGTTACACACGTTTGCTTGACTTCCGCTGTCAAGAGAGAGTAATGGCTCCTTGGTGCTAGCCTACACTATGAAGACTGGTATCGGTTCATCTTGTGTCCCTGCACCTCCGGAGTAGTTGGATCGCCATCCATTGTATCGACTTTGGTCGTCGCCGCGTCCTCCGCGTCTGCCACCGCGTCCACCGTGCCTGCCACCGCGGCCTGCACGGCCTCCTCTATTACTTCGTCCATAGCGACTTGGATTTGCCTCCCCACCGTTACGCATACTGCGCGGACAATCACGCATCCAGTGTCCGTACTGGTTACATATTCTGCAAGGGCTCCGCCGCATTGCCTCTTGTAATGTCTCACGCCTTCCTTGAGTAGTAACTTGTCTTACGTTTTGCCGATGCTCTACTTTGTTCATCTGAACCTCACGCCTTGCGTCGCCGCGCTCATTGCGTTCTTGCTTCCACATAAATCAACCGGTTCTTGACTTGCCGTAGGCTTACTTTGTTCTCCACTGACAGCGACTTTATGCGTGAAAACTCTTTGTAGAGATCCGGGTAGACTTTTTTAGATTGAAACAGTAGCAGCTCTGCAAACTTCTTTTCAACCATGACCTCTCCTGCCTTGCGTAACTCGCCTTCGAGTTGTGTCATCTCGTTAATGTTGTCCAGCATGCGCTCTCCAGGCCTCAGGAAGCGATTGAAAAGTTCTTTTTCCGCAACGATCCTTTTGCGCGTCGGCATTCCATCGTATTCCGCCATCAAAGCATCCCAAAGATGAATGGGATTTCATGTCTCAATAACTTCTTCCATGCGTATCGCCACCGCATAAGCAAGACTTCCAACTATCATCGCATGCGCTGCAGCATATCGACAGTCCCAGGTGTCCTTCATCTCTACCGGCCAATCAAAATTGTATCGTTTCTTCCCGGTGACCAGCGCTAGCAATACCGCTGCCTTCAACGTCGCTCTCATCTTTACTTTGTAGACCTTAAATCCTCCCCCGTTAAAAGGCTCCATGCGGAATTCTTGCGCCAAGTTTCGGTACATCCGCATCTGGTCACTATGGCCCGCCGTATTCATGTCTTCTTGGTTCGTCAAATTCTCTTGAGCTTCAGCTAGTTCCCCCCCCGAGTGATCGCTGGGCATTTCCGAGATTTGTTCGTTCTTCTTGACGGGAGAAAACCAGAATGTTGAATGGAGTATTCCCTTCTGCGACCCTGCGGTCCGAGCCCGGTTCGGTTGAACCGCGGTCCCTTGAACCTGCCCTTGTTGGGCTCATAACCTGTTATAAACTACCTAAATTAGGGTCAGTCGTACCTTGAGTAGGACCTGGTGTACCACTTAGTGTACCCATAATTAGTGATAGTTTAGCTCCTAATTAGCACTTATTTAAGGAAGTAAGTCAACCCACAACAGGCGGGCCCAGAATGGCCCCGGGGACTCGGTTGGGTGTGATCATAGCGGGTTGTTGCACTTCTACCGTTTCCAACAGAGCTATCTGAAAGCCTCTATTAGTGGCAAACAATCGCGGAGTACAGAGAGAGGCGAGCTTTTAGGGTACACAGAAGGACGAGTTGTGCCTTGTTCCTGATATGCCGGTGTGATTTGAAGGGCAGATTGATATTTGAAAACGCAGTTTATTACCTATAATTAGGGGGAAACACGCATAAATTTGCACTGGGCACCCAATCGAACTTATTGGAATCAAATCGAAGTGTAACTACCGTAAAAATGGAGCAGTATTTTAATCCACTTGATCCGATTTTTTTACGGTATTCGCCACAATGAAGGGATCAAGGACAAGATATTGCTAAGTGTTCATATCACCGTCAAAAGATAGTAGTAATTGGGTTTGTACCTTGTGCGTAGATAGACGCTGCTTGCTTGCACAAGTTTGACTAACTAAGTGAGTACTGATTACAAGCGAGTGGTAAAGAGTATATCCTATATCCAATTTATATTTATTCGTCGCTTGAAAATACCTCCACTATCGACAGGTAATGATTTCAGCTTTACATCTCCAATAAGCATACGTTGAAGACCCATTCATTACACGCCGTCCGACATGTTGACACATGTGGCGAATATGCGGAGAGTGACACTAATGGGGAGATGTGAACCGCAGTATAAACAGCCTGGTCGTATTTTGTTTAAAATGAAAACCTCTTTGCACTTTGTGCAGTGCTTGGAGGTGTGGAGAAGACCTTCATTGCACCAGATGCTGCGAAGCGGTGGTGTCTTTGCTTTCAACAATCTTTATCCATTGCCTGCCGACCTGCTCGTCCAAAATTAACATATTTTGCTGCAACGTGGTTAATGGTATCTGATATTTCTGCAACGATTCGGTATGTCGCACAGCCCGTAGTTGCTCTTCCAATACTTGTTGGCCAATATCGGTCAGATTGCCTTGGCTCAATCCAGAGGGGAAATCGGAGAAAACAAAAAAGGAATTTGCGGGTATTGATCGAACACGAAGGAGAGAAGTAAAGAACGGGAATATATTAAATAAATCATTGTAAAGCAGAAACTGCTAAAAATAGTGGCTATTTGCGTCTCATCATGTATATTGAATTTTCGGTATCCTTGTGGTTTGACGAATGCAACATTTAGCTTATATCAACTTTCGAATTTACTCGCGTATCAATAGCAACCTCACGATTTCCATTCCATTCAATCCCACGTGGCTAGATTCATGTCGATAGTCTGATGACTAGAAGGACACGCTTCTGGAGCACTACATTGGATTTTTACACGGTTTGGCTCTTGGCATTCGTTCTCAAGCTTGATCAGTCAAACATTTCGATTCAGGCTGATTCGATATGTAGCCCAACAGCTTTTTTAATCAAGCGTCAATTTTTCTTCTGGGCTTGAAAGTCTCACTGTCAGCAAAAACTTTAAGCCTTTCAGCCTGAAGTTATTCGCCATCGACCAGCACATCTTTCGCTTGGATGCACGCTTCAGCTTCATGACGAGAACAAAGACCCTTCTGATCGGTTAGCCAGCCTAACTATAAAGAGATATGGAAAAATTCTCTGTTATTTCGATTTGGTGCCCAAGCCAATTTTACGCGGTGCCCTTAGTGTTTCCCTAATTTGGGATGTGGCACGAGCTTTTTTTGTACTGTAGAAAATTGGTTGATCTCATTGGCTAATGTATGTGGCATGCACAGGTTTAAATTCATTAGGTTTTAATCAGGTTTGAGATATTAATAAAACCTGTGTTAGTACGTAGCTATTTAGTATACTTAACTAGGGTTTGACCCTAAAGTATTAGCTACAACATTTCCACCCAAGGATGTTGGTGCCTCAGAATCAAGATTAACTGCTCGTCGATAGTTGATAATTGTGCGTCCATCTTGTCCCGTGAAAACCTTCACCCTCTGTGTTCTCCTTACGAGATCGCTCACTAGCTCGCTTAGCTTGGCCGAGAACTCGCTGGCACGACCGGATTAAAAAATAAATAAAAAATTCCACCTTCGTTGGTCTTCTGCCAGATCCTTCATCCACTTATGACACGTACTGCCATATGCCCTTTCTCGTTGTCGTATTCCTGTCCGCCTAGACTTCTTTTGAAGTATCACTGGTGGTGTTGTCGTCCGATCCTGCTCCTTAGCCCTGCTCCAAACAAACACTAAGTGCATTCCTTGTCGTCGACTGTACCTTTTCGGTCCGGTTCCTCGTAGCCCTAGTTTGGACTTCCTCATGCTTCTCGCATCCTTTGACTTGATGTCCTTTAAACTCAGGGGAAAGTGTCGTTCTTTCTCTTGCTCTTGGCCGTGTACACGCTGTGTTCCTCCCTTGTTTGCAATTTCGAATTGCAGATTTGCGCCTATGTATGGTATCCCCGCAGGCACTTCCACACTCTTGAGCTTTCCACTCTGGTAGCAACGGTATGATTCCTAGGAAAGCCTAGGTTAGATTGCGCTACAGGCTCATCCTCACCCCCGTGGCGTCGTCCCCAGAGCATTACTCTTTGCGTTCCTTCTTCTACAATGTGAAATTGCATCTTTATTCCTGGGTGTGATGGCCTCGCAGGCCCTTTTTCCCGGTAATTGCAAACTGTGAATGCACGGTTGGTCTTGGGTGTGGTGGTCCCGCAGGCTCTTCCACACCCCCAAGCGTCCCTCCCTGAGATTGCATCTTTAAACCTGGGTGTGATCGCCCCTCAGGCACTTCCTCCCACCCTGTCTTGACTCCGTTATTCGCGGCGTTTGAGTGCCCACTTGGTCCTGGGTGTAGTGGCCCCGTAGGCTCTTCCACACCCCCAAGTGTTTTGCTCGTTGTCGCAGGAACTGGCTCTATGTGAGGCCAGTTCCGATTATCCTGAGCAGAGTTAACCGCCGCACTTAACGCTGCGGACGGTGAACTTGCTTGCCCGCTTTGGCGGGGCGTGTTGCTATCCGAAGGGGGAGGGCCTGGGCCCGTGCCCGGGCCGTTCGTCCGTTGAAATCCGTTGCCCCTGATTCCTGTCCAGGACCTCCCCATCCTTGTTGGGTGAGGTCTAGACTGCGAATTCGAAACTAAAATATTAATAAAACCTATTTTTCAATGCGCTGGCAAAAATACCTAGGTTTGAATCGTTGAGTAAGAATTAAGAGACTGCCACTTTTTTTTGTTTTACCCAGGTTTTATTCAAACCTACTCCAGAGGTCTTTACCAGCCCTGAATATAACACTGTGACGATATCTACATTCCCAAGAATGAAGCAAAATCCCAAACGAATACATTGTCCTCATATGAAAAGCATTGTATTTTTCATATATGGGTGAGCTTTCGTAACTCACAAGTTGAACAAGCATTTTTTGCGCTTCAATAGTCATATTCGAGAACTTAACATTTGGAGTTCTATGTTTGGCGACTATACTACGTCTACGTCTCGTCATCACTATCACTACTGTCACTTGCTGCGTCCAACTCGTCTTCTAATGGACTCCTCTTTGGCGCTAAGCCCTCGTTTTTCTCCAGTATCTCTCTGTCCACCAGTCTCGGCAATGCCAAGTCCAAATAATACTCTTCAGTCAGAAGTGCATCTGCGATTTCGTCCACATGCGTAATTTCCCAACCAATGACGTTACGTTTTCGGATCTTGCGATAATCACTCAGCAGCGGCTCGATCAATGTGTATACGTCGATGGGTTTGCCCACAAGGCGTAGATAGACGGCACCCAACACCGTAACATATTTATAGTCTTCATTCTCAATAAATTGCTTCACAACTTCAATTTCTGGTTGTAACTGTAGCATTTTTAGCAAGAGACACAAAAAATGGGTCGGTTGCTGGTTGCCACCAAATGTGCTTCCAAATTCCGACAACTCTACAGCCTTGTCCACGAGCGTCTCTGCCGTCAGACCAAAGCACTGTTCCTTCCAGTATGTGCTAGCGTAGATGCGGTTACGCATAATTTTTTCCACTAGTGTCTGCGGATTCACGCCATGCACGCTCTGCGCACTCGGATCGGTCGCGTTCATCGTGAACTATTTTTTACCTAAAATGCAACTCATTCTTTACCTCCCAATTTAAATAATCACAACTTTGACCGAACAATCGAACAATCGAACAATATTTTGTCACAATATTTATTGTGTATTACGACAATGGCAAGCGTGGCAATGGACCGGCGAGGGGCAATGCTTGCAAAAAGCGTGCTCGTGACGGTACACGACCTGTACGGAGGTTCAATACCTTTGCGGCCGTTAGAGTTGTATTTTCAAGTGGTCCGAGGTTTTAATATACAACGCTTTCGCTACCAGCCCAGGACAGAAGACCTGGCCACATCTGGCGAAAGTAATGCCATGTCGTTTTATTACAGAACGAAGAGTCCATATTCATCTGTTGGCATGCTGCTGTTTGTAGAATTGGCTCAGTTCTTAAAAAGTCAAAAACCACACATTGCGGACGAAGCAGTAAATTTTGTAACTCATGGATACGGTGCATTAGTGCTGCGGGTGATGATTTTGCATATTGGGTCTAACTTTGGGTAAGTCTTTTGATTGATGAAGTGCTCCTTGTATTTTAGGAAGCGTTTCGAACGGTAGATTGGAACTCTACAAAATCCAAAGTGGTGATGCTGGGACCGCCCAATCGAGGGTAAATGAAGAGATGTTGCACCGTGATTTTTAAGTACTAGTACTAATTTCTATGTAGGATTCGATATCATAAGTCGATGAAAAAGCATCTTGGAGTTGCAGGATATGGAGGTGTAGCAGCTCAGGAATTGGCAATGTTAACGGCAGAAGCGCTGGACGAGCGGCTCGGAAAACTCCCACGAAGATGTTATCCATTGGTTCTCGCTGGGAATCTTTGTCTTAATCCGTTCAACCAGCACAACTACCCAAATGATGGCCTTGTGATGATTGAGGAAACTGCTATGCCAGGTGAATTTCGACATCAGGTGATTACGTTGGTATCATGCTCTTTTGTAGCTTCAAGCGATGATTAATAGGTTGTGATGATAGGTTATCGGTGCGCCCCACTATTTATTACCGTCACACCCTACAGCCATTGGTATCACACAGTCATTTATGGAAGCTTGAATGCAGCTTCATGTTAATAAGAAATCAGCTTACGAATTATTTTGGTTACCTCATGTGTGATCCAAACAAGACCCGGTGAGCAGAATACTACAAGCCTTTACATGGTAAAGCTAGACAAACATTGACTCATCGGATTTTTTTTTTCTCTTAAATATTGAGGATAAAAGAAGTGTATCAATACGCCGGTATTTTGTCATCGATTTCAGTAAAGCTGCTGGTATTTTTTGCGCACCAGGTTATGTGATCGCTGATAGCGAAATTGACGAAAATGTGCTTTGATGATAACGTTTTACCGACTTTTACAATAGTGGCTTTCAAAAGAACTGATGACTGTTTCTGTTCACAGTTAGCGGGTTCCATCATATAGCGTAGACGTGTCAGTAACCAATGCGATGTCGAAACTTGCTAAAACTTGAAGTTGAAGCTAACAGTCTTGTAAGAACTCACGTTAAACTTCAGTAATCACGAGTCAGTGCAGTCCAAGGCAAACAAAAGCAGGGACGTAGATAATATAAGCAGATAAAAAAGATTAGCTTCCTAGCCTATGTATGCATGTATGCGAAGTGTTGTTAGTAGTTACAAGTTGAGATGAGACCGTACCGTAACTTCTCGTAACCATTTTGTAGAAGTCCAAAACAGGTAAAAATAGGTGTCAACATTTACTTTTACCAATTCGGAAATTACCTGAATTCTTGGTTAGAAATTTATTCGCACCCTCGTTCGTACTCATATTCGCATCAGGTCTCCAAGGTGAACAGACTCTAGTTGATAGAAGAATGTATATAAGGGAAGTCGGCAACATAGATCTGTAACTTCGGGATACCACAAAAGTCCAGTTTTACTGTAACATTTCAACACTCCTTCTTGAAAGCAAATTTCGGTTGCCTTTACTTCAGGCCGAACGCTAGTCGCAATTCTTGCAATCTTGTATATGGCAGCGCGTTGGCATATAAATCCGCCAGCATATCTTTAGTTGAAATGTAGCTTGCGTGTATATCGTTTTCCTTGATCTTTGATGAAATAAACACGTGATTTATCTTCGAGCTGCCTTCCTTGCTTTCGATCACTTTTATCGCGGCTTGGTTATCCTTTGGTAACTCCAAAGGCCTTTTGATTTTCAAGCCCAATTCGTGTGATAATTGTCGATAACCTAACATCTCAACTTAGACTTTTTGATGCCGCATAAAGTTCGGCTTCCATCGTCGACAATGAGACGCCTCCTAGTTTTTTGCACGTCCAATTTACGATGATGCCATAGTGATCACTCCATCTGTAGTGGGCTTTCTATCGTCCTTAGATCCTGCAATGTCAGAGTCGCTGAATCCTTCTATCTTGACCTCCTTTTGGTTACTTATTGAGCTTCCCATAAACAATCTCAATTGCTTGGTCCCTTCAAACATTTTGCGATCCGTTTAGCCATATTTCAATCTATCGTTTTAGGCGCATGTGTTCGCCGTAATGCTTTTATGAACTGCGAAAGATATATCCGGTCTTGGGCAGCGAGTTATTCACAGAAGACTACTGACCAGCGCTTGAAATGTCTTGACGGATATATATCCGGTTTTTGGGAATGCTTCGTTGTCTTGCAGGTTCAAATATTCATATATTTCAAAGAGATAGACACCTTTAGCGGGTTAGCGTCCATTAACCCGAAATCATTAAGCAGGTTGTCGATCATTATCACTTGATCTTGTGAGTAGCCCATGATTTCGTCGTAGATCACTCGCATCCCCCAAAATTTCGCGACTTTGCAAGGTCTTTTATCTGCAAAATATTCATGGTAATAAAACGTTTTTCGACCAAGGTCTTTTTGGTTCCAGTAACAAGCGGGTCGTTTACATAGATAATGGTAATTCCATCTTCATTATTCGTGAAATACAGACACATATCTGTGATGCACTGCCGCAATCCCAAATTCATCAATTTTTAATGCAGTAATTTAATCCACAGCCGGCCCGCTTGCTTCAAGCCGTTTAAAGTTTTTTCTAGCTTCAGCATTTGCAATTTAGCTTCTTGTCTTTTCGAAAAATCTTCTTTTAACTCTATCTCCTCACGTAAAAACAAAGAAAATTCATGTTCATTTTCACTTGCCTTAGCGTAGGCATTTGGGGGATATCTTCATACTAGGCTGGAACTTTCCACTTGTATGCTAGGCCAAGTATCATCTTGACGGTGCTCATTTCTATGAAAGCGGCGAAGGTCAGCGTGTAGTAT
>MIQA02019555.1:0-24923 GCA_001887855.2 Sclerospora graminicola
TTCGTCACCGAGTCCACCTAAGTGAGTTTAATCAGCCCCGATCGACGGGTACACAAGGTGAGATGAAGTTAAACATAGATCCTGACGAGCATGAAGACCGGCCAGATGACCGAGAGGATCAGATCAGTCACCACAATGGTGATTCATCTGATTCCGATGCTGATCAGGATCGACGGAGTACCCCCTCCGATAGTTGGTCGTCCGGGCCAGTGGGTATCCGGATTCCACCCAAGACTTCGGTCATGGATTTGGAAATCGGCTCCACCACAGTATTTGCCTTGTACCGTGTATACCTCGAGAAAGGCCTCTTGCAAGTTACACACGTTTGCTTGACTTCCGCTGTCAAGAGAGAGTAATGGCTCCTTGGTGCTAGCCTACACTATGAAGACTGGTATCGGTTCATCTTGTGTCCCTGCACCTCCGGAGTAGTTGGATCGCCATCCATTGTATCGACTTTGGTCGTCGCCGCGTCCTCCGCGTCTGCCACCGCGTCCACCGTGCCTGCCACCGCGGCCTGCACGGCCTCCTCTATTACTTCGTCCATAGCGACTTGGATTTGCCTCCCCACCGTTACGCATACTGCGCGGACAATCACGCATCCAGTGTCCGTACTGGTTACATATTCTGCAAGGGCTCCGCCGCATTGCCTCTTGTAATGTCTCACGCCTTCCTTGAGTAGTAACTTGTCTTACGTTTTGCCGATGCTCTACTTTGTTCATCTGAACCTCACGCCTTGCGTCGCCGCGCTCATTGCGTTCTTGCTTCCACATAAATCAACCGGTTCTTGACTTGCCGTAGGCTTACTTTGTTCTCCACTGACAGCGACTTTATGCGTGAAAACTCTTTGTAGAGATCCGGGTAGACTTTTTTAGATTGAAACAGTAGCAGCTCTGCAAACTTCTTTTCAACCATGACCTCTCCTGCCTTGCGTAACTCGCCTTCGAGTTGTGTCATCTCGTTAATGTTGTCCAGCATGCGCTCTCCAGGCCTCAGGAAGCGATTGAAAAGTTCTTTTTCCGCAACGATCCTTTTGCGCGTCGGCATTCCATCGTATTCCGCCATCAAAGCATCCCAAAGATGAATGGGATTTCATGTCTCAATAACTTCTTCCATGCGTATCGCCACCGCATAAGCAAGACTTCCAACTATCATCGCATGCGCTGCAGCATATCGACAGTCCCAGGTGTCCTTCATCTCTACCGGCCAATCAAAATTGTATCGTTTCTTCCCGGTGACCAGCGCTAGCAATACCGCTGCCTTCAACGTCGCTCTCATCTTTACTTTGTAGACCTTAAATCCTCCCCCGTTAAAAGGCTCCATGCGGAATTCTTGCGCCAAGTTTCGGTACATCCGCATCTGGTCACTATGGCCCGCCGTATTCATGTCTTCTTGGTTCGTCAAATTCTCTTGAGCTTCAGCTAGTTCCCCCCCCGAGTGATCGCTGGGCATTTCCGAGATTTGTTCGTTCTTCTTGACGGGAGAAAACCAGAATGTTGAATGGAGTATTCCCTTCTGCGACCCTGCGGTCCGAGCCCGGTTCGGTTGAACCGCGGTCCCTTGAACCTGCCCTTGTTGGGCTCATAACCTGTTATAAACTACCTAAATTAGGGTCAGTCGTACCTTGAGTAGGACCTGGTGTACCACTTAGTGTACCCATAATTAGTGATAGTTTAGCTCCTAATTAGCACTTATTTAAGGAAGTAAGTCAACCCACAACAGGCGGGCCCAGAATGGCCCCGGGGACTCGGTTGGGTGTGATCATAGCGGGTTGTTGCACTTCTACCGTTTCCAACAGAGCTATCTGAAAGCCTCTATTAGTGGCAAACAATCGCGGAGTACAGAGAGAGGCGAGCTTTTAGGGTACACAGAAGGACGAGTTGTGCCTTGTTCCTGATATGCCGGTGTGATTTGAAGGGCAGATTGATATTTGAAAACGCAGTTTATTACCTATAATTAGGGGGAAACACGCATAAATTTGCACTGGGCACCCAATCGAACTTATTGGAATCAAATCGAAGTGTAACTACCGTAAAAATGGAGCAGTATTTTAATCCACTTGATCCGATTTTTTTACGGTATTCGCCACAATGAAGGGATCAAGGACAAGATATTGCTAAGTGTTCATATCACCGTCAAAAGATAGTAGTAATTGGGTTTGTACCTTGTGCGTAGATAGACGCTGCTTGCTTGCACAAGTTTGACTAACTAAGTGAGTACTGATTACAAGCGAGTGGTAAAGAGTATATCCTATATCCAATTTATATTTATTCGTCGCTTGAAAATACCTCCACTATCGACAGGTAATGATTTCAGCTTTACATCTCCAATAAGCATACGTTGAAGACCCATTCATTACACGCCGTCCGACATGTTGACACATGTGGCGAATATGCGGAGAGTGACACTAATGGGGAGATGTGAACCGCAGTATAAACAGCCTGGTCGTATTTTGTTTAAAATGAAAACCTCTTTGCACTTTGTGCAGTGCTTGGAGGTGTGGAGAAGACCTTCATTGCACCAGATGCTGCGAAGCGGTGGTGTCTTTGCTTTCAACAATCTTTATCCATTGCCTGCCGACCTGCTCGTCCAAAATTAACATATTTTGCTGCAACGTGGTTAATGGTATCTGATATTTCTGCAACGATTCGGTATGTCGCACAGCCCGTAGTTGCTCTTCCAATACTTGTTGGCCAATATCGGTCAGATTGCCTTGGCTCAATCCAGAGGGGAAATCGGAGAAAACAAAAAAGGAATTTGCGGGTATTGATCGAACACGAAGGAGAGAAGTAAAGAACGGGAATATATTAAATAAATCATTGTAAAGCAGAAACTGCTAAAAATAGTGGCTATTTGCGTCTCATCATGTATATTGAATTTTCGGTATCCTTGTGGTTTGACGAATGCAACATTTAGCTTATATCAACTTTCGAATTTACTCGCGTATCAATAGCAACCTCACGATTTCCATTCCATTCAATCCCACGTGGCTAGATTCATGTCGATAGTCTGATGACTAGAAGGACACGCTTCTGGAGCACTACATTGGATTTTTACACGGTTTGGCTCTTGGCATTCGTTCTCAAGCTTGATCAGTCAAACATTTCGATTCAGGCTGATTCGATATGTAGCCCAACAGCTTTTTTAATCAAGCGTCAATTTTTCTTCTGGGCTTGAAAGTCTCACTGTCAGCAAAAACTTTAAGCCTTTCAGCCTGAAGTTATTCGCCATCGACCAGCACATCTTTCGCTTGGATGCACGCTTCAGCTTCATGACGAGAACAAAGACCCTTCTGATCGGTTAGCCAGCCTAACTATAAAGAGATATGGAAAAATTCTCTGTTATTTCGATTTGGTGCCCAAGCCAATTTTACGCGGTGCCCTTAGTGTTTCCCTAATTTGGGATGTGGCACGAGCTTTTTTTGTACTGTAGAAAATTGGTTGATCTCATTGGCTAATGTATGTGGCATGCACAGGTTTAAATTCATTAGGTTTTAATCAGGTTTGAGATATTAATAAAACCTGTGTTAGTACGTAGCTATTTAGTATACTTAACTAGGGTTTGACCCTAAAGTATTAGCTACAACATTTCCACCCAAGGATGTTGGTGCCTCAGAATCAAGATTAACTGCTCGTCGATAGTTGATAATTGTGCGTCCATCTTGTCCCGTGAAAACCTTCACCCTCTGTGTTCTCCTTACGAGATCGCTCACTAGCTCGCTTAGCTTGGCCGAGAACTCGCTGGCACGACCGGATTAAAAAATAAATAAAAAATTCCACCTTCGTTGGTCTTCTGCCAGATCCTTCATCCACTTATGACACGTACTGCCATATGCCCTTTCTCGTTGTCGTATTCCTGTCCGCCTAGACTTCTTTTGAAGTATCACTGGTGGTGTTGTCGTCCGATCCTGCTCCTTAGCCCTGCTCCAAACAAACACTAAGTGCATTCCTTGTCGTCGACTGTACCTTTTCGGTCCGGTTCCTCGTAGCCCTAGTTTGGACTTCCTCATGCTTCTCGCATCCTTTGACTTGATGTCCTTTAAACTCAGGGGAAAGTGTCGTTCTTTCTCTTGCTCTTGGCCGTGTACACGCTGTGTTCCTCCCTTGTTTGCAATTTCGAATTGCAGATTTGCGCCTATGTATGGTATCCCCGCAGGCACTTCCACACTCTTGAGCTTTCCACTCTGGTAGCAACGGTATGATTCCTAGGAAAGCCTAGGTTAGATTGCGCTACAGGCTCATCCTCACCCCCGTGGCGTCGTCCCCAGAGCATTACTCTTTGCGTTCCTTCTTCTACAATGTGAAATTGCATCTTTATTCCTGGGTGTGATGGCCTCGCAGGCCCTTTTTCCCGGTAATTGCAAACTGTGAATGCACGGTTGGTCTTGGGTGTGGTGGTCCCGCAGGCTCTTCCACACCCCCAAGCGTCCCTCCCTGAGATTGCATCTTTAAACCTGGGTGTGATCGCCCCTCAGGCACTTCCTCCCACCCTGTCTTGACTCCGTTATTCGCGGCGTTTGAGTGCCCACTTGGTCCTGGGTGTAGTGGCCCCGTAGGCTCTTCCACACCCCCAAGTGTTTTGCTCGTTGTCGCAGGAACTGGCTCTATGTGAGGCCAGTTCCGATTATCCTGAGCAGAGTTAACCGCCGCACTTAACGCTGCGGACGGTGAACTTGCTTGCCCGCTTTGGCGGGGCGTGTTGCTATCCGAAGGGGGAGGGCCTGGGCCCGTGCCCGGGCCGTTCGTCCGTTGAAATCCGTTGCCCCTGATTCCTGTCCAGGACCTCCCCATCCTTGTTGGGTGAGGTCTAGACTGCGAATTCGAAACTAAAATATTAATAAAACCTATTTTTCAATGCGCTGGCAAAAATACCTAGGTTTGAATCGTTGAGTAAGAATTAAGAGACTGCCACTTTTTTTTGTTTTACCCAGGTTTTATTCAAACCTACTCCAGAGGTCTTTACCAGCCCTGAATATAACACTGTGACGATATCTACATTCCCAAGAATGAAGCAAAATCCCAAACGAATACATTGTCCTCATATGAAAAGCATTGTATTTTTCATATATGGGTGAGCTTTCGTAACTCACAAGTTGAACAAGCATTTTTTGCGCTTCAATAGTCATATTCGAGAACTTAACATTTGGAGTTCTATGTTTGGCGACTATACTACGTCTACGTCTCGTCATCACTATCACTACTGTCACTTGCTGCGTCCAACTCGTCTTCTAATGGACTCCTCTTTGGCGCTAAGCCCTCGTTTTTCTCCAGTATCTCTCTGTCCACCAGTCTCGGCAATGCCAAGTCCAAATAATACTCTTCAGTCAGAAGTGCATCTGCGATTTCGTCCACATGCGTAATTTCCCAACCAATGACGTTACGTTTTCGGATCTTGCGATAATCACTCAGCAGCGGCTCGATCAATGTGTATACGTCGATGGGTTTGCCCACAAGGCGTAGATAGACGGCACCCAACACCGTAACATATTTATAGTCTTCATTCTCAATAAATTGCTTCACAACTTCAATTTCTGGTTGTAACTGTAGCATTTTTAGCAAGAGACACAAAAAATGGGTCGGTTGCTGGTTGCCACCAAATGTGCTTCCAAATTCCGACAACTCTACAGCCTTGTCCACGAGCGTCTCTGCCGTCAGACCAAAGCACTGTTCCTTCCAGTATGTGCTAGCGTAGATGCGGTTACGCATAATTTTTTCCACTAGTGTCTGCGGATTCACGCCATGCACGCTCTGCGCACTCGGATCGGTCGCGTTCATCGTGAACTATTTTTTACCTAAAATGCAACTCATTCTTTACCTCCCAATTTAAATAATCACAACTTTGACCGAACAATCGAACAATCGAACAATATTTTGTCACAATATTTATTGTGTATTACGACAATGGCAAGCGTGGCAATGGACCGGCGAGGGGCAATGCTTGCAAAAAGCGTGCTCGTGACGGTACACGACCTGTACGGAGGTTCAATACCTTTGCGGCCGTTAGAGTTGTATTTTCAAGTGGTCCGAGGTTTTAATATACAACGCTTTCGCTACCAGCCCAGGACAGAAGACCTGGCCACATCTGGCGAAAGTAATGCCATGTCGTTTTATTACAGAACGAAGAGTCCATATTCATCTGTTGGCATGCTGCTGTTTGTAGAATTGGCTCAGTTCTTAAAAAGTCAAAAACCACACATTGCGGACGAAGCAGTAAATTTTGTAACTCATGGATACGGTGCATTAGTGCTGCGGGTGATGATTTTGCATATTGGGTCTAACTTTGGGTAAGTCTTTTGATTGATGAAGTGCTCCTTGTATTTTAGGAAGCGTTTCGAACGGTAGATTGGAACTCTACAAAATCCAAAGTGGTGATGCTGGGACCGCCCAATCGAGGGTAAATGAAGAGATGTTGCACCGTGATTTTTAAGTACTAGTACTAATTTCTATGTAGGATTCGATATCATAAGTCGATGAAAAAGCATCTTGGAGTTGCAGGATATGGAGGTGTAGCAGCTCAGGAATTGGCAATGTTAACGGCAGAAGCGCTGGACGAGCGGCTCGGAAAACTCCCACGAAGATGTTATCCATTGGTTCTCGCTGGGAATCTTTGTCTTAATCCGTTCAACCAGCACAACTACCCAAATGATGGCCTTGTGATGATTGAGGAAACTGCTATGCCAGGTGAATTTCGACATCAGGTGATTACGTTGGTATCATGCTCTTTTGTAGCTTCAAGCGATGATTAATAGGTTGTGATGATAGGTTATCGGTGCGCCCCACTATTTATTACCGTCACACCCTACAGCCATTGGTATCACACAGTCATTTATGGAAGCTTGAATGCAGCTTCATGTTAATAAGAAATCAGCTTACGAATTATTTTGGTTACCTCATGTGTGATCCAAACAAGACCCGGTGAGCAGAATACTACAAGCCTTTACATGGTAAAGCTAGACAAACATTGACTCATCGGATTTTTTTTTTCTCTTAAATATTGAGGATAAAAGAAGTGTATCAATACGCCGGTATTTTGTCATCGATTTCAGTAAAGCTGCTGGTATTTTTTGCGCACCAGGTTATGTGATCGCTGATAGCGAAATTGACGAAAATGTGCTTTGATGATAACGTTTTACCGACTTTTACAATAGTGGCTTTCAAAAGAACTGATGACTGTTTCTGTTCACAGTTAGCGGGTTCCATCATATAGCGTAGACGTGTCAGTAACCAATGCGATGTCGAAACTTGCTAAAACTTGAAGTTGAAGCTAACAGTCTTGTAAGAACTCACGTTAAACTTCAGTAATCACGAGTCAGTGCAGTCCAAGGCAAACAAAAGCAGGGACGTAGATAATATAAGCAGATAAAAAAGATTAGCTTCCTAGCCTATGTATGCATGTATGCGAAGTGTTGTTAGTAGTTACAAGTTGAGATGAGACCGTACCGTAACTTCTCGTAACCATTTTGTAGAAGTCCAAAACAGGTAAAAATAGGTGTCAACATTTACTTTTACCAATTCGGAAATTACCTGAATTCTTGGTTAGAAATTTATTCGCACCCTCGTTCGTACTCATATTCGCATCAGGTCTCCAAGGTGAACAGACTCTAGTTGATAGAAGAATGTATATAAGGGAAGTCGGCAACATAGATCTGTAACTTCGGGATACCACAAAAGTCCAGTTTTACTGTAACATTTCAACACTCCTTCTTGAAAGCAAATTTCGGTTGCCTTTACTTCAGGCCGAACGCTAGTCGCAATTCTTGCAATCTTGTATATGGCAGCGCGTTGGCATATAAATCCGCCAGCATATCTTTAGTTGAAATGTAGCTTGCGTGTATATCGTTTTCCTTGATCTTTGATGAAATAAACACGTGATTTATCTTCGAGCTGCCTTCCTTGCTTTCGATCACTTTTATCGCGGCTTGGTTATCCTTTGGTAACTCCAAAGGCCTTTTGATTTTCAAGCCCAATTCGTGTGATAATTGTCGATAACCTAACATCTCAACTTAGACTTTTTGATGCCGCATAAAGTTCGGCTTCCATCGTCGACAATGAGACGCCTCCTAGTTTTTTGCACGTCCAATTTACGATGATGCCATAGTGATCACTCCATCTGTAGTGGGCTTTCTATCGTCCTTAGATCCTGCAATGTCAGAGTCGCTGAATCCTTCTATCTTGACCTCCTTTTGGTTACTTATTGAGCTTCCCATAAACAATCTCAATTGCTTGGTCCCTTCAAACATTTTGCGATCCGTTTAGCCATATTTCAATCTATCGTTTTAGGCGCATGTGTTCGCCGTAATGCTTTTATGAACTGCGAAAGATATATCCGGTCTTGGGCAGCGAGTTATTCACAGAAGACTACTGACCAGCGCTTGAAATGTCTTGACGGATATATATCCGGTTTTTGGGAATGCTTCGTTGTCTTGCAGGTTCAAATATTCATATATTTCAAAGAGATAGACACCTTTAGCGGGTTAGCGTCCATTAACCCGAAATCATTAAGCAGGTTGTCGATCATTATCACTTGATCTTGTGAGTAGCCCATGATTTCGTCGTAGATCACTCGCATCCCCCAAAATTTCGCGACTTTGCAAGGTCTTTTATCTGCAAAATATTCATGGTAATAAAACGTTTTTCGACCAAGGTCTTTTTGGTTCCAGTAACAAGCGGGTCGTTTACATAGATAATGGTAATTCCATCTTCATTATTCGTGAAATACAGACACATATCTGTGATGCACTGCCGCAATCCCAAATTCATCAATTTTTAATGCAGTAATTTAATCCACAGCCGGCCCGCTTGCTTCAAGCCGTTTAAAGTTTTTTCTAGCTTCAGCATTTGCAATTTAGCTTCTTGTCTTTTCGAAAAATCTTCTTTTAACTCTATCTCCTCACGTAAAAACAAAGAAAATTCATGTTCATTTTCACTTGCCTTAGCGTAGGCATTTGGGGGATATCTTCATACTAGGCTGGAACTTTCCACTTGTATGCTAGGCCAAGTATCATCTTGACGGTGCTCATTTCTATGAAAGCGGCGAAGGTCAGCGTGTAGTATATTCCAAATCGTTGTTTTTTCCCCCACGCGACAAGTCTTGCTTTGTATCGATCAATCTTTCCATTTTCGTCATTTTTGTTTTAAAAACCAACTTGGTGTGCAACGGTTTGCAGTCCTCGGGCATGTCAACGACTTTCCACACGTTATTGTTTTCGAGAGCATTGATTTCATCGTCAGTTTTCATTTCTCCCAATTTACATTTTTCATTGCTTAAGTATTTTTTTTAGATCCATTTCTGTGATCAGATTCACTACTGTCCCTGGCTAGAATGGAATTTGCTCTTCTTCGATTACTTGATTTGTATCTTTCGTAACTTGATTTTCTTTCCCTACTATGCTTCTCGTTTGGTGCCTTTCGCACTCGCAGACTTTCCCCTTTTTCTTGGTATTTGTTGTCTTGTTTTTGCTAGTGTTTCCGCGGTTTCTTGCGCTACCACTCCTTCTAATTCTTGTACCTCATGCAAATTCTTCTTGATTGGTTTGTTTTGCACTTGATCCAGCGTTTCAATGTTTCTTATGTGGTGTCTAACAACCACCTTGCGCTCTGCTTTTGTAAATTCTTGAAATATTTGACTTCCTCACTTTTTCCAACAATAATTCCTTCCTGCGCTCTATGCTCTGGAGAATTCTTGCCAGGGTTCCGGTATACTGTGCACGGTGACCAAAAGCAACTGTATCTTCCAGACGCGGAACCTTTCCCGTGTGAACTTCTATCGGGGACGCCCTTTTTGCGTTTGAATTTGTTGGACTTTTTATGAAAGTGGCATACTGAAACGCATCATTTCAAAATGCCAGGCTTAGACCACTCATGCACCGAGCCATATTCACAATGATTCGGTGCATTCTCTCTGCTTTAGTGTTGCTTGACTGGTTTCCAGCTTCGCTTATTTGCCTGGAAATTCCAGTGTTTCTACAAAAACATACTGAACCGCATCATCCCAAAATGCCAGGCTTAGATCACTCATGCACCGAGCCATATTCATAATAATTCGGTGCATTCTCTCTGCTTTACCGTTGCTTACTCCATACGTAACCAAATGCCAACTCGGCTATCGATATGTGACGAATAAATCTGGTTCCTCATTTCTTAAACCAGCTCCAAGTCCACGATTAGCCCGAGAGATGACTCGGCTCTCAATCGACATATCCCGGTCCCAGGGCAAGTCCGTAGGTGACAGTTCAGAAAGTATGACGCCGAATCGGCTCCGACGCGTCCTTTGACAATCGAACTCTCTCATAAATGAGCGAGTGACTACACACGCGTGGGCCGCACTCCCATTATCAGCTGACATAAAAGCTCAAGTGATCGGTTCGGTGACTTGTATATAAGATCTGACACCTGGTCGCGTGGTGTAGTCACTCAGATACCACTTCACCACAGCCGCGCATAGTCAAGGTTACCGGATGATCTGCACTTCAATCCAAGCTCTTTTTGCATGTAACATCTCGTGATCTGGCCACATTCTCTGCGTTTTCATCTCTTGCTCATTCCAAGATTTCAGCCTAGGAGTGTTGCAGTCGATTTCAACGGTGATCTGTCTGATCACCAAATTAAAGTCACCGCAAATAATGCCCCCCCCCTTTTCTGGGCATCAAGTAATTTCAAGCAGAGTAACAATCCCCGATATTTGGCTTTAGTTTTGGCGTGAAGTCTGAGGTAGCAGCGTCCGCCTCCAACTCTGGCAACTTCCATTGTATAGCACTATAGGCACCGACCCCTTCTATGACACCAGAGGACCCGTCCAAACTGGATACCATTAGCTTTTCATTTGCGGTAACGGTCAGTGGGGGTAGAGTGATATATTGCCGTGGTTACTTCCGAGGGTCTATCGCAATCAATGCTTCTTCTATTTCTTCCCTCGGGATGATGCCGACCGCTATGCTATTAAGGTTTCTTCCTCTCCTAAATGCACTTAATTATTGTAAGTTACTGTTTACACACCTGCCGTGCTGGCTATCAATTCCACTAGTAGTGAGAAGCCAAGAAGATATCGACCATTTTGATAACAATTAATTGTACCGGATACCAGCTTCGGGTAGCACACATCCTGTATTCTTAAGGGCCAGCACCACTTTGTCCACCACCACGTGGTTCACCTCATTTGCCTTATACTTTTGTCTGGTGAACATTACCGGACAGTAAACTCAGTCATGGTCCTCAGCTCAGATAGTCCACTTATTTGCGTAGATAATAACCACCGATGCCTTCTCATAGTCAAAATGATTCAGCACCGGTGTGGTTGCCATCTTTGCCTTGGACAACCCCTCGTTCTGGCCAAGCATCTGACCTAGTACAGTCGAGGTCAGCAAGCTGGATATCTGATCTGGTCAGCAAACTGCGTTCTAACTGGTTGGATCTTTCTCTTGTCGTTCCAGCTCGCAAATCTAGTAGTAAAACACAACCCGTAGCACATACACCACCACCGCGTTGACCTCGAAATCATCACAGAAACAGCTGTAATAGCATAAGCTGCCCATCAAAGACTGCATGGCCTTAATGACCGCAGAAATAGAAGGCTACTTAGGGACTCTAAATCCTTTGGGTGAGACTACACTACAGCGCTTGAGACCTGGTGACCTAAATAGGAGACCTTGGTCTTTGCCCAGAAACTATTTACATTGCCGCTCGAGTAATTCTACTTTTTGGACGTGACCAACAATTGCTTTATCATCTTACATAGCAAATCCCATAAGGTGACACCACTAAAATGTCGTCGATATACCTAGAAGAGATTATTTCGATCTGGATCCGGGTCACCTTCGGTGAACACTTCTTTGACGAGGGCAGGATTGTGAACAGCCTTTATCTTAGAATATCCGTTTACGATTATCAATTATCTGCTGATAAATATGCGGGGCATTTGTTAGCCCATACGGCATCTTATTCTTCCCAAATAACCCGAAAAGATTGACAAACGCTGAAATTTGCCGAGACCGGTCAGTTATAAAGACCACCTTAAATCCACTGCGAACAATCCCATGAAACTTTATCCAAGCCTTCTAGAATGTAATTCAGCAACGGCATCAGGTAGACCGTCAGCTTGGTCAGCCGGTTTACCAGTCCGTAGTTAATACACAACCGTATGGATCCCTTTTTTCTTGATGATGACCACTATTGGAGGTGCCGAAGATGAGGTGGAGGGTTGGATGATCTTGGTCGCCAGTGATTCTTTGATCAGTTCTAACAGCCTTTTTCGGTACTGTGGTGCGACTTGACGACATCGTTTAACAAATGGTTTTGCATCCCCACAGCGTTGCCGCATGTCGTCTCATGGCAATGCAATATCTTGCCCGATCAACATTTTTCTGCTTCATATATTTCAGCTGAAAGAGGATAAGCTAAAAGAGGTGACTTTTGCGCTGCACGATCGGGTGGTGGTCGAACGGGAACCGAAATAGCCGTAATGGGGAAAGATGTTAAGACTGGGCCGATCGGTTTTGAAGTGATGAAGTGATCGATCGGGCTCTGTCCAAATACTAGGCTACAGGTCGGAAGATGCCGACCAGCTTGAATGATCGATGTAGGACGTTATAGTGGCTAAAATGTAACGAAGATACTGAATCGGGATTACTCGATCCGTCATCATAACCAAAACAATGAGGAGAGGTCAATCCAATCTTATGCAAACGAACGTGGAGTCTCCACACTCTTCCCAGGTCAGCCATAACTTCACCTTCCCCTTCAATACAATTATAGCGTGTTTCAAATACGGTCGACGTGAGTGACAATACGTACTTTGCGACTCCCGGTCAGGGGACTTTCAGTGGCCATTCAGCGACCTACCCCGGGTAAACCAATAACAACGAGAAGGGACCTATGCTGTAAACCAACATATCTTGCATCTTAGAAAGAGAAACGTATACTTACTTTACCCAACAATCCAGTAATTTGCTAACCGGGAGTAACTACCTCGAGTCACCCGGGAATTACGCAGAAAGAAGACTCCATAAGGAGGCCGAACCGCTAGAGTCTGGGAGTTGTCTGGGTCAGCATAGTATTGTAGGCCAGGACAGCGATGCTGACCTGAGGTCAGCAAGAGCAGACGCCGGTGATCCGTTTTCCTACGTTGCGATAAGAAGGGCAATTGGTCAAGGGTTATACGAGAGGCTACGGAGATGCCTGGCGGGGATAGATCACCGTATTAGTCGTGGAAGGAACATTATCAGGGACACGAATGATGATATTGAAGATGCAGGCAGGTCACCAGTTTCGGTGAAGGGTACACTAAGGTTCATTCAGCCACTCAGTGGGTGAGTTTATTACAGACTCTCAAAGTTGTTTATCCTGGAACCGCTTCACTACAGCAGCTTCTGAGACTTGTCGCAGCCGCACAAAGGCTGGGGCACAATCTCTATTTTTCATTCAATCAGCCAAAGTACATGCCGCAGCCAGGCCGATGAATGCGATGGCCAGGGAACTAACTTCTTCACTTCAAAATTATGAGTAAAGGTCGGGGTAGACAGAGGGTGCTGACCTTAGTAGTCAAGTTTCTGACCTAGAGAGAACTAGAGCAGACATGACTTTGACTGCGGATTAGCGAATCGTCGGGCTGACGAGGCCGTTGCTAGGGAATCGCTTTCAGCTCTGGTTCCCATAGGCCAGATCATCCGGCTTGAGATCCAAATAGCTAACCTGACACGTGACTGCAATCAGTTTAGGTTGCTATCTGAGTCTATTGAATGACTACGCTTCGTGCATCAAAAGACCGCCCTTCGCTCAAAGCTCCAAATTAAAATACATTTCAGCATTCATTCATATCAGTAACCATGCTTCGTAGGGAGATCCCATTTTGTACCTAAACTTTAGTTGTCGTCACTTCGTGCGCAGCCCTGAAAATTGTTAAACGCTGATGATACTTTAAGCAGTATCATCGTCTCTCCCGGCAGCTGGAAATCCCACAAATGGAATTGGTTCAGTTGGAAATTTTCCTTCTCGTACCCCGAGGCAAATTGATCGTGCCGACAACGGTTGCAAAATGTGAGCTCTTATCAGCACGGCCTACAGACCGAATTTCAACAGACCTAGGATGTGTGTCCAAGAGAATATCACTCAGTCCTATGAATTGGCTGGTGACCTACTAAACCAAGGGGATGATTACCTATCCATGATAGAGGATTTACAGAACCGGCTGGACGGAGCCGAGGCTCGAATCACTAAAGTGATGCACGGAACTTGGTTTGTCCACGAAATTCTGACATGCGACTTCTGACCTGCCCACCTGCTGACCAGGGTGCTCCGAATACTAAGGCAAGTTCTGGGTTAGCCGGCCGAGTCCCCTCGACAACAGCGCCCAGGATTTGGGACACGCCAAAAGACCCTAAACCACCCGACTCCCGAGATAAGGAGTTTCGTCTCCAGGTAAAGTTAAGTAAAAACGTGGGGAAGATTACATCTCGTCTCTTCGGTCACCCCCAACCTCCAAGCGGCCCAAGCAAACTGATCCTCTCAAAAGGTTCTTGCGAGCGTGAGGACTGGTATCCGGTTTGGATTCTGACTCATCATCCCTCTCGGTGTAGCAAAGGACAATAGCTCTCTCCCACACGATGCTGACCTGCCGGTCCCTTCGGATAAAGCGGAACACGATGACGAGGATATCCTCGACCAGCAGGTATATCCTGTGTTATTTTGAGCTCGGGCGAACACGCGCCGGAACAGTCCTGTTTGGTTTGCCCCGCAGACCATTCTTCCGGTCATCCAACCGTTACCTGTCCTATCGACTTCTCTGTTATTCCGGCGTATTTTCCTTCACGATAACCTGGGTCATCCCACCGTTTCTTCAGAGAAGATGTAACAGGCTAGCTTTAAATTGCAGTGAAGAAGCGTGCAATCAGGAAAGAAATATTTGTTCCAATAGTTTAATTTAGGGATCGTTTATTAAGCCCCCACCTTTTTGTTAACCAGCCCCCATCCCCGAATTTTTGATTGGTCAGCCTCCACCCAAATAATTTGATTGGTCAGCCTCCACCCCTGAATTTTTTTATTAGTCAATCTCCACCCCAAATAATTTAGCCACCACCCCAAACAATTCTTCATCTTCGAGGATTTGACGGTGTTCAATTGCAAAAAATAAAGAACAAGGCGCACATACAGGTATAGGTATCCTGCTTAGTGCAAGCAAAATGCGCTGATAATTGTTCTTGGACCACGTGAACCCCAAGGCCTATATCAGTCTTGAATGTTGAAGAATTCGTTGCATGTATTGTTTTGTCTAACTTGTTGATGAATTTACTATAAGTCCCGATGTTGTACTGCTTTACAGAAAACGTAGCGGAGCTAACAAATTACGTCGCATGCGAAGATCCTCTGCAAGTGCGGACACGTGGAGCAGATATAGAAGCAGTAGTTTTAGTAGATGCAGAAGCAGTAGATTTACAAGCCCAAAATTCTTAGAAACTGTGACGTAATAAGATACTTTTCGATGAATATGTGACATTCTGACCAATAGAATTTTTCGGGGTGGGCGCTATTATTTGGGTTGGAGGCTAAGGTTGGGGGGTGGGGGCTGGTTGACAAAAGGATGGGGGCTGAATAACCGATCCCTTAATTTATAGTAAATAAATAAAGACTATACTAGTTGTTTTGTGTCTATATATATGTGACAAAATGGATTTTCTACAATTTTGTAGAGTTTATGGGGAAGTTTTACCAAAACTTATAAAAAAGTGTAAAATATTCCACTTCTACTAATGGAAAAACATGGATTAGCTACGACGAAAAAATTCAGGATGCCATCGGCAATAATGCTTTTTTCGAAGGAGTTTTTAGACTTTGCGAAATTATAGCTACTATTTGTTTATGTTTTGCAGTCTGACGTTCCAATATTACTTTCAGCTTTCAACAATTTTTGGCCCCGAATTTTAGGGTTCGTTTTTTATCATTGCTTTAATTCTAATAAAAACATTTAGTGTTCCATCTTCAATGAATGGCGTATCTTCTTGCGCGAGCTAATTTTATGTAGCCTACACCGCCACTAAATTCATTTGCACCAAAGCTTGTCATTGATGGATATTTTGGTACCACAGAGCTTTGAGTATAGTGCACCCATTCTTCGGGATTTATATTATGAATGTTTCTTATTTTGGTTTCATTTTACTTTTGTTTTTTACAAAAATGATTATACAAGTTGAATACCTATCTTTTCATACCAAATTGCATTAAGTCCTATATTTTCGTTAAATAGTTGATTGAGTAAAGTCCCTAGAATTGTCATGTCATTGTAGTTATCAATCTTGACATCAACAGCTAAGTATACTGCCTTGCAACAAACGTTTGTTCTGACTGATAGCAAAACCTCCTCCAAAAGAGAAAAATCGTTAGCATTTAAAACGAAAATCGATAAATGAATGGAACCTGGCCATCAGAAGGAATAAAAACATTTTAAAGCAAACGAATGGCTGTTGAGAAGACAAAGCAAGGTAAAATCACGAACGTTTTTAGCATCTCTTTTAGAAACGATACATTTTTCATTTACTGGAAATGCATTCGACTTCAGGGTCCTAGTTGGATTCTAATATTTAAGAAACATTTTCCAGTTTCTCGAACGTATGTTTAATATCTATTTTATTAGAAGTCCATTAAAATTTACCATCATCACAACTAAATTAAAGCTTACAAATCTAGACTTTAAGACAAAAAATAACTCTTCAAAACGTTGAAGACATAGTTGGCTCTTAAGCGATCTAGGTCAATTTTCGCTAGCTAACCGTTAGATAACCCAACCAGCGTACCCAGTACTCGGTACGCTGCCTGCGCACAAGAGCAATCGAGCACTTTGAAAGCAAGCGCTCAAGGATAATATGATTATTCCCTGGACTGTTCATCACGGGCAGTTGTAGTGGATGATAAGGCCCTCGCCGTCGTGTTTGCGGAGCACGACTCTCAGCTCCGCAATGTTGAATAGGGCCACTCCGGGGCCTTAAACACATTTTTAAGATGTGTCAAGGCATAAATTCAAAATGTCTTATGAGTCGATCCCTTCGTGAAGTGAAGCGTGGCGTGTTGAGCGAGCATGTTGCCGGTCAACGAAAGTTCAACCTTCAACAGATCGAACTTTCTTAACAGAAGTTAGATGGCGAGAATCTCCAGAGTTGACACAATCGGTTGGAAAACGATAAAAATTGCTTTTTTCTTGAACGTTCATGGCATTCGTCGTGAAAATGCGCCACGCATGAAGACGAGACGAAACATAATGCCTTAGTCACTTTACGTAAAGCGTTTGATGCAGCTGCATCGCTGCGGGGATGTCTACTGTATATGCAACCGCCCGAACGCGTTGGACTCTTAAAAGTCAAATGAACATAGGTAGCAACCTCCGTGCTGGGAAGTCGCAAGTAAATTAACTGTAGATAGCATAACTAATTCACCCTTCTGAATGGATCTTTTTTTCTTCAATCCGTGTTTGTCGGCGTTCTGCTTCTGCCGGGCGAAAGCAGAAGCACATGGGATCTTTACATTGCGTATTACAGCTTGCTGTTGTAATACGATATCGCGTACGGCTTTGTAAAGACGTTTTACTTATCTGTCATCTGTAAAATCAAATTGGTATAAGCAGACGTGTTGGCTAAGCTGGCTGTGCGTCGAGTGGTGTAACATCAGTGGGCACGTTTAAGACATTTGCATGTTGGCCAATTTGTACATCGACTCGATTTGATCGCCCAATCCAACCTAGATGTGACAAACTGCCAAGTAAAGCTGGGTGTGGATGCCTCATTATATTCACGAAGAATGTTGTGCGGTGAAGCGATCGGAAAATACCGAAGTGGACCACACATGGCCGTTGATTGGTGACGATAGAACACCCATCAACATATGACGGTTGATGGGTGGGAAAAGGTCGATCATGATTAAGAAGAAAAGGTGGTGGCCAACGGATATTTACGACGTGGAAGAATCAGCCAAGTATGGTCGTTAAGCCCAGTCCCAGGCACTGGCGGAATGATGGAGATCACGATCACGATCGTTATCACAGTCACTAAGTGGAGTTCTCGTGGATGTAATAAGAAATAGTGACTGTTGACATGACATACCAAGGGCAGGTGACCAGCCGATCTCTGAATGGTATAGTGGTTGAAGCTGGCTATGATACAAAGTTACAGCCTGATCGGCCGGTCATGCCCGAAGAATGAAGATCAAATGATGAATGAAGATCGGGCAGGTGGATTAACAGGTTGTATGAGTGATGTGAACCTTTGGTTGGTCCGAAGATGACGTGGCAAGGCCTGATCAGCCGAGATCGGTGTTGTATGGTTGTCCTGACAAGGTATAAAGATCGGAAGTGTGGTTTGGAAGATGAGTTGAGTCGTGATGATGATGACCCAGAGCGTTCCCGAGGTGATCAAGGGCTGATCAGCCTGATCACCACCTGATCACTTGGTCGATCACTATGGCGATCGTGATCAGGGCCGATCAGCCTCTGATCAGCGTTGATATGCAAGGGCAAGTAAGTTCTCGGTTTGGTCGGACTATATATGAAGTGAACAAGTGCTGAAGAGCAGGTCTCAAGTGGTTTCAAGGTCGTTTGTTGAAGATCAGGATGGGTTGAAGATCTTCTGAAGAGTCGGGTCATGATCAGGGCAGAATCGGTACAGGTCAGCTTGAAGGTGCAGCCAGGATGGGCAAGAGAGTGTTACGCAACCGTGCGACGAAGTAAATAGGTTCGAAGTAAAGGTCAGGCATGAGTTGAGGTATGGTACACAGGTATAGGACATTGCATATATAATAACAGGTTTAGATTTTCCCCCTAAAGCAAAGAGTCGCTCCGCCACGTGTGCGGTCATTGGGAGCACAGGGTTGATTAGTCCCCTCTTGCTCATCTATTTCCCGGTTAAGACGCGCTAAGACGCATTTTGGCTTACCGGAAGACCCCCGACGGGTTTGTTTTAGGTGATCGAACCTCACCCGCAACGCGCACGTGTTTGGAACACGTTAATAATATTGGTAAAGGTTTTGTGGAGATAACGTTTGTGGATTACTGTGGAAGATCGTGGATTGATCGCGTTTTCTTGGTTTCGTTATATCTCTCTCTCATTGGCTGGCCTGATCAGACGAACTTTCCTGATCAGTGCCTAGATACTGAATAAGTGTCGACCCCAACCCGTTCTCCGGTGAAGATTTCCACCCGAGGACACCCCCGTCTCGAGAAGGTCAAACCCTCCGACCTGATCAAGATCATCCTTTTCGTCACCGAGTCCACCTAAGTGAGTGTAATCAGCCCCGATCGACGGGTACACAAGGTGAGATGAAGTTAAACATAGATCCTGACGAGCATGAAGACCGGCCAGATGACCGGGAGGATCAGATCAGTCACCACAATGGTGATTCATCTGATTCTGATGCTGATCAGGATCAACGGAGTACCCCCTCCGATAGTTGGTCGTCCGGGCCAGTGGGTATCCGAATTCCACCCAAGACTTCGGTCATGGATTTGGAAATCGGCTCCACCACAATGGTGCGCGTGCCCGGATCACTTGGTGACTCAGGATATCACCGTGATTCCTTTGATGATGAAAAAGATGTGAAAATCAAAGTGGAGGAAACTTTTTCGGGTGTATTGGAGGAAGGCGTATCGCCTCCGATGCTGTCCATTTCTAAAGGAAGCGATGATCGACCTGGTTTGGTGGAGTGCCAGGTCGAGATTAAAGATGAAATAACTCCCCACATGGCCCCGATCGGGGCCGATCTGGGTTATAGTAAAGTTGACTATAACCCAGGAAAGGATCGAGGTGTTAACCTTGATCCTATGCATAAGAAGAAAATGGAAAAAGACAGAAAAACATGGGGGCGGATCATTGCGATCCACCTAAAAAATATGTGAAACCTAAACCGAAGATCTTCGAGGAAGACGAAGAGAAGATCGAACCAGCCGAGAAGACCACTGTCCAAGATGTGGAACGACTGTTCTATCTTCGAGAGTTTCACAAGTTCCTGACTACCAACCAAGTGATGAAGATCATTAAACCTAAGATCATCGGGAAGCTTGAAGGTCGAGCGACCCGGCCGGTGATCACAGGCAGTCAGCTTGATCTGATCAGGAACCTCTTGGCGCAGATCGACGAGGTTGGCTTCACTACTGGTGCCTTCGACGCGAATATGCTATTCGATCTGGATCAAGAGACGATCAGAGAATCTATGATCACCCTGTATGATCATCTTGCCTCGTTACTAGGGGCGAACCCAGTGGTTCAGTCGCCGATCGCGGATCCTTCGCACCGATCACAGTTGGTGGAGTATCCTATGGATATCGAGTCGATATATCAATCGTCATCACAATCTGGAGCGGCATCCACCGACTCCTCGGTTGGGATCACACGTATGACGTTGGGCCCGAAAGGGATCCAGCAGATCGACCCCAAGACCGAGTCGCAGAACAGGAAGAGAAAGCCTGAACCTGGTAGAGTCGGATCGGACGATAGTTTCGAAGATGCTCAGGAAGTGCCACAGGCCAATCCGACCTCCAATACCGGTCATACCAACATGCCGGAGGTCCCAGAGCAATTAAAAGCCATGTTCGCGACAATGATGAACCGATTTGCGGGTGATCAATATGGATTGCCTCAGTATACACCTGGACAAGGACAACCATGGCGATCGGCACCGAATATGAATCAGTCCGCTGAGAAATCGGTCAAGAGACCCGTGGACGTGGAGATGGAATCAGTCCGATCAGTCGGAATTGTTCGTTCGATATGCCAGGCCGATCACCAAGACCGATTTCACCGATCACCCCCACGGAGTGATGTGGACATGGAGTCAGAGGGCGAGATCAGCCAACATTTCGATCCAGATGATCTGGACATTGAGATGCCTCGTAGAGCGAATATGGCCTCCGCGCAGGCATTTGACAGTGAATCAGGAACGATCACCCGAGTACGAATGTCTGCGATCTCGGAATTGAAAGATTTCACTGGCAAAGATATGGATGACGATCAGGCCAGAGGTTGGTTAAGCCGGACTAAGTCAGCTTTTCTGAGGGACAAGACACCGGAAGCTGAAAGATGCCTGATCTTCGCTGATCTAATGAAAGGTCGGGCCAAGAACTGGCTTAAACAGCTAAGTCGAGAAGTGCGTCTGAAGTGGCCTCGTTTGTGTGAAGAGTTTGAAGAACAATATTGCAATTCGGGGGTGTCTGTCGCTAGGCAGTACTACCACATGAAGAAAAGATCCGACGAGACGCCGATCGAGTACTTACATCGGCTGAATGTTGCTGGTCTACGTGCGAAAATGCCGATCAAGGACCCACGACACCCGGACATAGCCCGTGAACATGTCGAACACTTCATTGGAACTCTGGACAATCGCGATCTGGCCGATCAGCTAACCCTGCTCCGTATAAAGGACTCAGAACAACTGGAACTGACTCTAAGGACGTTGCAACGGGCCAAGAGTCGACAGCCCAAGGTCGAGGTAGGATCGAACCGGTACCGGTCCAAGCCACACCCTGATCAAGGCAAGATACCGGCAGCCCGACCAGCCAGAGCGATTCGCGTGATCGCGAAGGAATCAGACAGTTCAAGCTCTGAAGAGGAAAGTGGTCAGTCGGGTCTGATCTCGGACGAGGAACAATACCGTCATGTATTTACGACGGAACCAATGTATCGCCCGAGATCATCGACTAATGGTGTGGACGGACGGAAACCTGGTGGTATTCAACCTGATCAGGACCGATCTCGTAAGAAATGTGTGCATTGTGGGTCGACCAAACATGGAGATCGTGATTGTTGGAAAAGAATTACGTGTGGAAAATGTGATCGTAAAGGTCACCCTTCTGATCACTGTTTTTTCGTGTGCAAGACCTGTGGGAAGCTTCATGACGCCGGCGCCTGCCCCATCGAAGAATTCTTTAATCTGATGCGCAAGTGGTATGTGCCGACTAAACATGCTGGTATGCTCCCACCAGATGTTGAGAAGATGTTAAACTAGATCGCTCGCCAGGTTGGAATCTGGTTCGAGCCGAGCGATCTATGTTCTGCATTTATGCATATGTCGGTAGCGGAGATAAGTTTGAGGAAAAGAAGATAACCGACAATACATGTTCTAATTCAAATTGCATCGATCGGTGTCCGATCTACAGTCTCAGAGTGGATGAATATTCACGATCGGACGTGATCATGGAGTTGGATCTACTGCCCGGTGAATCCCGTGGATACTGGAAGTATCACTCTCCCGACAAGTGGTTTAAACAGGCTAAAGCTAATGGAAAGGTCAACAATGAGAAAGCCACTATTTTATTTGACTCTGGGGCGGAAGTCTCGATCATCGACTCCGCCTTTGCTCGTAAGGTGGGATGTCGTATAGACAGTACCCAGAGGCAAGAATGTGTTGGGATTGGCGAGAGTTCATATATGACGGAAGGACGATCACGTGTGAAGATCACCCTGGCAGGATCCCTGGTCTACTATTTTAACGCTTGGGTTGGCCGGTTAGCCGGTCAAGACGCGATATTGGGGATGGATTTTATGGTACCCGCCGGTATACGACTTGACCTATCTCATGGAACCCTGACTCTGCCGGATGAAGTGCAGATTCAGTTATCTGGCCGACGACCTTTGTATGGTACTCATGTACGGATGTTAAAGATGGGTCAGTACGAGAACATTGGGGTATCCCGATCAGTCGATGTCATGATTCGGTCGAGTGATCGGCAGCAGAAATTGTGGCTGACCCGTGGCGAACGTTGGGTACCAACGTTCGTTAAAGGTATCGGCCGATCAAGCTACATCAGAGTCACAAATATATCCGATCAGCCGCTGATCATCCATGAAGACATGATCTTAGGGATGTGGTTACCTGAAGGGAAAGTACCCCGACAGATCGGATATGTTTCAGTGGGATCACGAAGATACATTGAATGGCAGAATCTGGCTTATCAAGCCACCACGGACGTGATCAGTGACGAAGACTTAGTGGATGAAGATACCTCACCTATGGTCGAGAAGCCGGAGTATTTTACGCCGACCAAGCTGCTGATCAGGAGGCCATCGATCGAAGCGACAGGGGAAGGCCGGGCCAAAGAAGGTCCACAGATATTGAGTATAATTAGGCCCGGCTCACCGAAAACAACGGACCCAGTTAGCGGAAAAGACAGTGAAGAGTCCAAGCACGATCATGAGGAAGAAAAGGAGGATGAACCAGCTGAATTCATTACAGAGGAGGGTGAATCCGAAGTAAACCATCAGTCGAGTGACGTACAAGGGGCGATCCAAGATGATGCCGATCAGAAAAAGGTAGATCAGGTGGACGAGCAAGTGTGTATACACGAAGGTGGCGATCAGTATATTGAAGGTATCGAGAAGCAGATGGCTGTGTTACCGGAAGTATCGCCAAATATGCCAGAAGTCACCATGGAAGATTTACAGGTCGGTGATCCCGAAGTGAACACGCCCGAGCAGATCGATCAGCTAAAGAAGATCATCTGGAAGAGGCGTCACTTACTGATGGGGAAAGGTAACGCCCTACCCCCAGCCGCATTCGGAGCTGTCTGTGATATAGACGTGGGAAATGCGAGGCCGATCGCTCAGCGTTGTCGTAAAGTTGCACCTCAATACCGGGAAAAGTTATCCGATTTGATCAAAGGTTTGCTGAGTACAAAGATCATCCAACCATCAACATCGCAGTGGGCATCACCGATCGTGATTGTGATTAAGAAGAATGGGGTTGATATTCGATTGTGTATCGACTACAGAATGGTGAATCGCCTCACGAAGTTGATGGTCTACCCGATGCCCCTGATCAATGACTTGTTAGAAGATCTGGATAAAGTTTTATGGTTTTGTTCGTTGGATATGGCTAGTGGTTTCTGGGTGGTTTCGATGACTGATCGCGCTCGAGAAATCTCGGCTTTCGTTACACCTTTTGGGCTTTTTGAATGGAATCGGATGCCGTTTGGATTAAAGAATGCCCCACAGATCTACCAGAGGCTGATCGACAATGCTCTCTATGGGTATTTCCAGATCAGTGCTGATCGGGAAGCCACTGATCTACACGATGTGTTTACGGAAGGTGAGCCAGACCAAGATCAGGGCCGATCAGTGTTGGGAAGGCGATCATACATAGATGATATCTTGGTCACAGCAACATCTGGGATATGCTATGCGATAAGGTCGAACGACTTCTGAACACCTGCGAGCGCTGGAATTTGTCGATCAGTGTGGTCAAGAGTTTCTGGGGTCAACCCAAGGTCGCTTACCTCGGCCATAACGTATCGGGCCAAGGATTGAAAGCAAATCCGAAAGATCTAGCCGCTCTCAGTAACTTACCTTTTCCCCGATCGTTGAAGGCCATGCAATCCTTCCTCGGATCATTGAATTATTATAGCAGATTTATCGAGGACTTCTCGATCTACGCCGCTATACTTTATGAACTGAAGGAAGTTGATTATCATGGCCTGAGAGAACGTGATCGGATGGGAGGATCACCAATCGAAACTGATCACGAGGTTGAAGCTACTGAAACGGATCTCGAGATTGGATCACTAACTGATCGAACTATGCCAGGGTCGGAAGATCACATGAATCGCGCTATGGTAGCCTTCAGTATGTTAAAGGCGAAGATGATCTCGACGCCGATACTGAAACACTTCGATCCGGAGAAGATTCCCGTGGTGATCTTATACGCCAGTAAATGGGCAATATCGGCCGCACTAGTCCAAGATCACGACGGAGTTTATTGCCCGGTGACGTTCACAAGCCGAACATTAAAACCGAATGAAGTTAACTATGGCATTGTGAATAAGGAAGTGCTAGCGTTATTACGTGTGTTGGATGTTTGCTATTCTATGCTGGTAACTAGATCAATTAAGGTATTATCCAAACGATCTAGTCTGGCGTGGTTACTATCCGCGAATGGCTTAGACGGAAGACTGGGGCGATGGGCAGC
>MIQA02019560.1:0-42986 GCA_001887855.2 Sclerospora graminicola
CGTGGTTATTATCCGCGAGTGGTTTAGACGGAAGACTGGGGTGATGGGCAGCGGTGTTATCTCAGTGGACTTTGGAGATCATTAAGTGCACCAAGGGCGAAGAAGAAATTCTTGGAACACTAGCCGCCAGCATCACGCCCCGATCAGAAGTCGATGAAGCCCTGATCGAGGTCGCTCCTCGGAAGCAACCACGAGAATCGATCACTATACCCCCACCGATCGTCGGCTCGGAAGAAAATCTGATCGTTGTAAGTTTCGACGGATCAGCGAGTGTGAAGAAAGGCGTGGGGGCGTATAGCGCGTTGTTATGGAAATTGCCAGAATGGACTGTTATATCGGCCGGTTCAGATTATACTCCAGGTATCACGTCAATGAGGCCGAATATCGTGGTCTGCTGCTAGGTTTGGATCTCTTGCAAGAGCAAAAAATCGGAAGAGTAATCATATGCGGAGATTCAAACCTGGTAATTCGACAGATCACTGGAGAGATCGATTGCAAAGCACCGCGTTTGAAGTTGTTGAATGATCGCGTTATGAAAGCTTAACGTGGGTGGCCACGGCATGATCTTTTACATGTGAAGCGTGATTGGAACCGGAGTGCAGATCACCTCGCCGTTATGGCCATGCGTGACCAGACCGGATCAATAGTTACTGATCAAGCATTACTGGAGGAACTGGTGGAGATCAATAAGCTGCCTGAGCTGATCCGTGTGGAAAATGAAAAGGAAGCAGCCCAGATTTTGATTACGACGAGATCACGAACCAGATCGCCATCCAACAGATCACCCTCTCGCGAAAGCCTGACAGAGGAAATAGTGCAAGAGATGCGGATCGAAAGAATTCTCAAGGCTCAAGACGAGGAAAAATGGATCGGTGATTTGAAGGCGTTTCTAAAGGGTGATCTGGAGAAGCTGAGCCAGAGTGAGGCAAAGGATTGTGCCAAGATCGCGTTTAACTACGAGATCGACGAAAATGATCTATTGTTTTATTATGTATCAGCTGATCAGGCCGATGCGGATTTGGATCGATCGGCTAGACTCGTGATCCCGGAGACTTTACAAGCAGATATCTTACACCATTATCATGTCAGTTTGGAGGGTGGCCACCAGGGCGTAGGACGAACGTACCACAGGATCCGTAAACATTTCCATTGGAGAGGATTATATCGAAGTGTACAAAAGTTTGTTGGGACATGTACGGATTGCGAAACTGGAAAAGGTATGCCAAATATCCGGGGGAGATCACCTGGAAATATCCAGGCGACCTACCCTTTCCAAGTGATCGCGATGGATCACATACCATCCCTCCCAAAATCGTTCAAGGGCAATACCGAGTTGCTGATCTGGACTGATCTGTTCACGGGATTGGTGATCGCGAAAGCGGGATCTACTCGAACGGCTCAACAAGTCGCTTGTAGTTACGAAGAAT
The DNA here is from genome assembly GCA_001887855.2 of Sclerospora graminicola. Lineage (NCBI taxonomy): Eukaryota > Oomycota > Peronosporomycetes > Peronosporales > Peronosporaceae > Sclerospora > Sclerospora graminicola. Next base: position 1,428 of record MIQA02019560.1, read on the forward strand.
GTGTGTTCCGACGGTTTGGAGCCAGTGAAGTGATCAGGCATGATCGTGAACCAGGTTTTATGGCCGAAGTGTTCCGATCTTTTAATCAGATGCTTGGCCAGAAACAGAGCGCGACCATGGCGTACCGTCCACAGGCGAATGGTAAAAAAAGCCGAGCGGATGGTACAAACGTTGACCAGGGCTATCAAGATGTATGTCGCAGACTCCGCTCAACAGGATTGGGATGAATATGCGGAGAGACTGGTGTTTGCATTAAATTCCTCCTTTGATCGGATCAGGGGAGATACTCCATTCTATCTGGCATATGGTTGGGACCCCGATCTACCATCGAGTCGGTGATCCCTGTTGGTTGCACACGAGGTCGAGATCGCGAAGCTCGTCGATGGCGTATGGGACTCCAACGTCACTACCAACATGCGCGGGAACAAGTTAACGAACGATTACGAAGGGCCATCCAAGAAAGAGCTGATCGGAACAATGATCAGGCCGATTCGCATAATATCGGGCCAGGATCAAGAGTTTGGCTTTACTTGGATCGCGTGAAAGAAGGATATGCCAAGAAGTTAGCACATTTGTGGCATGGACCGTTCCGTGTAGCCGAACTAATCGGTGATCATGCCGCACGGCTGATTACCGCGGGTACTGATTATGGAATTTTCCCGATTGTTCACTTGTCGAAGTTGAAACTGGTCCGAGAATACCCTGATCGGCCTAAAACTAAGCTGTCATGTGATGATCAGCCAAGGTTTGATTTTGACGAGGCTCTCTTACCCGAAGATAGTTGGGAAAGAACGTTGGACCCGAACAAATTCGAGGTGGAGAAGGTTTTGGATACCCGATCATGCAAGAAGACCCGTTTTGGTCGGACCCACCGTGAATATTTGGTTCGTTGGAAGGGTCATGACGATCTCGAGTGGATAGATGAACGTGATCTGAACTGTGAAGCGTTAATGAGGGAATTCGAACGTGATCGGGTGAGAAGGAATCGATTTGAAGTGATGCAAACTCACGAAGAGGGTAACCAGGGATCTCAATAGCCTGGGTGGACACATTGTGACTGATCAGCAAATATGATGATCGGGCAAGTGGAGATCAGGGCGGTTGGACTGGTTTGGAAGAAACGGATGCATATACATATATATATTACTCAAGAATTATACCTGTACGCATGAGAGTGATCGACCTACAAGATGGAAGTGACAATGAGACATGAACAAGATATACGAAAGTGGAACGAGAAGATCATCAAGAAATGTCGTGATATATTAAGTGATTATGGAAAACGAAATAAAAGTTGGTTATCACGACGATTACAGGCCATATTTAGTGCGCAGGCGAGAAACCTTGTACCCTGGATGATCCATGGGACTCGATCGGAACTGGTTTCGCCGAGGTTCATGCTGATCAGTCCAGAGCAAGCAATCACGCAGTGTGGCGACCGGAGTTATGTGCCCATAACCGGGATACCAATCCCCGCCGTCAGCCTTGAGTCCTCGCGATCCCGCTCGACGAACAGTTAAATGCAGGACGCCAGGGAACAGGAAAACGTCCAGATCACACTCGCCGTGCCGGATTCCGTCGACGATATAATCACAGATCGTGGCCCAAGCAGCCCCGGCTTTGGTGCGTCGACGCTTGCGAGCATGATGGTAATGCTCGATCCACGCGTCCTTGCGCATCGCCGTCGTGATCGGGAAATGGTGAGTCGCCTCCCATATTGCTTGCACGTGCTCCTGGTAATATAAAGCCATGTAGCTCGACAAACCATGGGCGATCAGGAAACGCCAGCCCGGGCATGGGTGTCAGGAGGACATCCCAGGGTGCTGAATCGATCATAAGTTCGATAGCACTTCTGGTCAGCAACCTTGGCTGCCACTGTTTGTCTTTGGGTGCCGGCGATCTGATCGGAAAGATCCAGCCTGGCGGGCGGGACCACAAGCGAGGGACGCATTTCTGCCACACTTCAAGAACCCGAGGCGTCAGATCCCAGACCTGATCAGCACTCCAAGGTTTTCGTGTGGCCATGTGAGCGGAAGTCGGCTTGCCCTGCATGACGACATACAGATCCATGAACGGTTGGTTCGGATCGTAGCTGTAGTCGTTTTCTCTGATCGACGATCGATCCGCGGGGATGAAGACGCCCGTAAAATTGAGTGGTGGGGCGATCGCTGCCCCAGTGGCCGCCGGAGGAGTGTCAAGATCAGCTTGAGCCGGCTGCTCCTCCTCGAGATCATCGTCATCGTCGTCATCTGACTCCAGTAAAGTAACGGCCTGAGCCAGCGAATTCACGCCTGAATAACTTGGTGCTTGCGCACGGCGATCAGTGCTGCGCGATCGGGACAGAACAGACAACGTCCTCTCGTACAGATCAGTTGATTCGTCATCCGAGTCGACCACGAGACGTGATCGCTTGGCGGGAATCATCTTTTGCTTCGATGAACTGGTCTGCTTACGCTTCCCAGAACTTGAGGCCGAAGGCGTTGATCTTGGAGTCGCCGGTGGACGAGATTGAAGTGACGCAGGAGCCTTGGAAGTGCTGATCACGGGCTGATCAGCACTGTGAACAGGCAAATAAGCGACGGAGGACGCGGGCGAAGGCGGGGCAAACTCTGGCGACTGTGGCGGTGTGCCAGATGGAGTGAACGAGCTGATCAACCCGGGAAGCCGTTGCAAGGCCGTCTGGACTGACCCTGAACCGGTGTCCGGTTTGGTCCACCTATCCATGGTTTGCACCGCGAGATTTTTCAGGTCAGCGTTATGCTGAAGCCAGGCGCGATCATCAAGCTCTAGGGTTTCATGTTTGACCCGAGCAAGATTAAGTTCGTGCCGGCAATTTTCAGCCACTTTCCGACTCTCGCACAACCTCTTCTGTATATCGGTGCGGCCGATGCGAGAATCAGAAAGCTGTTTGGTCAAGAGCTGGACCTGCTCATCCGAATAGCGAGCCTCGATCTCCCGACGCTCTACATCCTCGGCAGTGCGGATCCTGTCGTGCAGCAGCTGATCACGGTCGAGACGGTGATCATCGATGCGTCGCAGATGATCTACCATCTCGACCATCGAATTCTTCATCGCCTCAATACGTTAATCTGGAAATAAACATGGAAAGTCAAAAAACGGATTACAAAAGGAGTGAATGAGACGAACGTACCCTGATCACGGATGGTGATAGCCATCGAGTCGATCAGCGACTGTAAGGAGGTGACGGTGTCCGAAGGCTTGGAGAGTCGCAGAGCAGCGAGGTCAGCCGACAACTGATCACGCTCCATCGTCAGACCCTGAAAGCGATCAGTCAGGTCCCACAGGTCTTGGTCAAGCCGGTCATGATCTTTGCCAAGCCGGTCATGATCTAGCCGGAGAGCCGACAGCTGGGCATCCAGATCAGCGGAATCACGTGCCGAAGTATCAGCCGCGATCCGACGATCGGATAACTCAGCCGTAAGTGCCCGGTTGGTATCGTACAGAGAAACCAACTCGGGAATTGCACTTCGGAGTTCCGATCGTAGCCGACAAGCCTCCACGGGCCCCAACGTGAATGGACCCGATCCATCTATCAGGCGAGCGAGCTGCTCCAAGGAACGGAGAGGGCGATCTGATGGAGGTCGAGCGGGAGGATTCCAAGACGGTCGATACGAAGCGAGAGCAGTTGTCGGACGGATGAGGCTGGTCGTGATCGGCGTAGAAGTCGTGATCGGGGCGATCGCAGGGGTAACCGAGCTAGAGACAGAGGACGAAGAAGCGATCGGGCGGGCAGCCGAAGAAGACGAAGAGGGAAGAGGAGATTGGCTTGCGTCGGCCATGGTGATCACCAGAGAGGAAGTTCAAAAGTGAGTGAGTCGAACTGCAGTCGTTGTGCGGCTACAGTTAGTCTCAGGGGCGGCTGTGGTGAAGCGATCGGAAAATATTGGGACTGAAGTGGACACACATGGCCGTTGATTGGTGACGATAGAACACCCATCAACATATGACGGTTGATGGGTGGGAAAAGGTTGATCACGATTAAGAAGAAAAGGTGGTGGCCAACGGATATTCACGACGTGGAGAAATCAGCCAAGTATGGTCGTTAAGCCCAGTCCCAGGCACTGGCGGAATGATGGAAATCACGATCACGATCGGTATTACAGTCACTAAGTGGAGTTCACGTGGATGAAATAAGAAAGAGTGACTGGTGACATGATGGATCAAGGGCAGGTGACCAGCCGATTTCTGAATGGTATAATGGTTGAAGCTGACTATGATACGAAGTTACGGCCTGATCGGTCTGTCATGCCCGAGCAATGAAGATCAGATGAGAAATGAAGATCGGGCATGTGGAGTTACAGGTTGTGCGAGTGATGAGAACCTTTGGTTGGTCCGAAGATGACGTGGCAAGGCCTGATCAGCCGAGATCGGTGTTGTATGGTTGTCCTGACGGAGTATAAAGATCGGAAGTGTGGTTTAGAAGATGAATTGAGTTGTGATGATGATGACCCAGAGCGTTCCCGAGGTGATCAAGGGCTGATCAGCCTGGTCACCACCTGATCACTCGGTCGATCACTATGGCGATCGTGATCAGGGCTGATCAGCCTCTGATCAGCGTTGATATGCAAGGGCAAGTAAGTTCTCGGTTTGGTCGGACTATATACGAAGTGAACAAGTGCTGAAGAGCAGGTCGCAAGTGTTTTCGAGGTCGTTTGTTGAAGATCAGGATGGGTCGAGGATCTTTTGAAGAGTCGGGTCGTGATCAGGGCAGAAGCGGTACAGATTTGCTTGAAGGTGCAGCCAGGATGGGCAAGAGGGTGTTACGCAACCGTGCGACGAAGTAAATAGGTTCGAAGTAAAGGTCAGGCATGAGTTGATGTATGGTACACAGGTATAGGACTTTGCATATATAATAACAGGTTTAGATTTTCCCCCTAAAGCAAAGAGTCGCTCCGCCACGTGTGCGGTCATTGGGAGCACAGGGTTGATTAGTCCCCTCTTGCTCATCTATTTCCCGGTTAAGACGCGCTTAGACGCATTTTGGCTTACCGGAAGACCCCCGACGGGTTTGTTTTAGGTGATCGAACCTCACCCTCAACGCACACGTGTTTGGAACACGTTAATAATATTGGAAAAGGTCTTGTGGAGATAACGTTTGTGGATACTGTGGAAGATCGTGGTTTGATCGCGTTTTCTTGGTTTCGTATTATCTCTCTCTCATTGGCTGGCCTGATCAGACGAACTTTCCTGATCAGTGCCTAGATACTGAATAAGTGTCGACCCCAACCCGTTTTCCGGTGAAGATTTCCACCCGAGGACACCCCCCGTCTCGAGAAGGTCAAACCCTCCGACCTGATCAAGATCATCCTTTTCGTCACCGAGTCCACCTAAGTGAGTGTAATCAGCCCCGATCAACGGGTACATAAGGTGAGATGAAGTTAAACATAGATCCTGATGAGCATGAAGACCGGCCAGATGACCGGGAGGATCAGATCAGTCACCACAGTGGTGATTCATCTGATTCCGATGCTGATCAAGATCGACGGAGTACCCCCTCCGATAGTTGGTCGTCCGGGCCAGTGGGTATCCGGATTCCACCCACGACTTCGGTCATGGATTTGGAAATCGGCTCCACCACACGTCCAAGTACTGGAACATTATTGGCCTCGATCTGAAGAATGAACCACAGGAATGTTCGTGAGGAGGTGCCGCTCCAGACTGGCAAAAGGGGGCCTCGTTAGTTGGGAATCGCATGCTCGAAGGCTGTCCGAATTGGCTCGCGTTTGTTGAAGGCATTGCTGGGTCATGGACGGTGACGCTAGGAAGTAGGACAAACATCTACCAAAAAAGGCAAATAAACACGATCCTGGGGTACGGAATAATGGTACGGAATAGCCCCGCCCTAATACAGTTGTATCCTTCCTCCAAAACATCTGGCTGTGTATTTTGCTCGTTTTTTCGTAGCTAATATGGGTTCTACTGTATATTGGGGGTGAGTCTATGGTTTTGGGGGTGATTATAAACGCCCCCTAGTACTAAATTGTAGTCTATTTAGTCTTAATTACTACTATAGTATTAGCTACGATAAATGTGTGAACTGCTTGTGTGATATTCTCAATACTCGCAGTCGTCCGCTTGTAGTCAGGTGTAACTGCGGTCTGACGCACGTTGTGATTGCCACCAATATCTAACTAACATATCTGAAGTTGCATGCCTTGTATCCGTAAGTCGGTTCTTCTCTTCTCGAATTCTGCCACTGCCCTAATTTGCTCCATCGTCCTCGACCGTATGAACTCCGTGAATTTGTATGGATTCCAGCTTTGCTGTTGGAACACCACTAAATTTCACACCCTCCATATCCATGCTAACCCAATTGAGTAAATTGCCCACCACAACCTTGAAACTTGTTTCAGACAGTCTTCGGCTTGCATATCACACCTTTTAGTAATTCGCATCTTGAATTTTGGTGATACTGGCGGTGCTCTCCGTTGGGCTATGGTCTGCTTGAATAAAAAAACCGTGTCGATCGGAACAACCCATCCATGCCAATAACTTATAAGCCGGGCCCAAAAGGATAGGGCCCGCTTACACCCCCACACAATATGTATGACCCCTTTTCCATCTGCCTTACACTCCTTATCGAGGCGGCAGGCGTTATCGACCTCGTAACCTGGGTAGTAAACATTCAGCTGGTGAGTGGCCACTCGATACACAACCCATGTCTGATAATCTGTTAACATGTTGTCATGACACCATAACTCCTGTATTGATTGATCTTGAGCTTCACGACCCAATGTCTTCCACTCATTTTTCTTGTTCCAGCTCTCCAACACACTATTCAGTGACTCAGAAAACCTGTAATACAGATCTCTGAACGATCTCCGTAGCCAGTGTTGCATGGTCCTTGATCGAGTGTGTTCTTGTGATTTCCACGGATAACTGTGCACCCGCGGGTTTGCCTTAAAACTTATGTACTTGACGTCATCCATGTCCTTGCCTTTCACTAGTCCTTGACTCCGTAAAGATTCCACGGTCCAGAGAAAGCCATCCGGGAATTGAACACATCTCCACTCTTCTCCCGTAATTACATCCCGTCCTTGGATCCGGCCGCCACCACTTGTGGTCCAACATACTTGTTGCAGCTTGACTGGGCACGCTATGATTTGTAATGGGGGATCTTGACCAATGTATTGGCCAACGCATACCCTTGGCGAAAAAAGAATCAACGTCACTAACCATCGAAGCACTTTAGCCTTGGTGTGTCCTTCGTTTTCCGTCATACGCGCCATCCAAGAAAAGGAATTCAACCCGGTGCGGCGAATTCTCAGCTCACGGATTGGAACCTTCGCAATTTTATCATACTTCCGAAAGGGAACTGTTGTCTGTGACGCTTCCAATATCCAAGGGTTGTTCCACCACTGGAAAGTCCCCCAGAATTCTTGGATCTCTTCCGGCATAACACTGTACCACAGTGGTTCGTCTCCACTCATAGTAATGTTTAATGTGCCACCATCTCGAATTGCTGTTGTAAAAAACATTTCTGTCCCTTGTATATGTGTTAGTTCCTGCGGTAAATATTTCTTTACGTACCTTTGTATTTTATCATCTTCCTCGTGCTCCGGCCCTAAATATTGAGATAAAAGTACGTAAGTTTAGCCCATATACATTTCCACGGTGTACCGCCCTTATGTCAAATTGTCTGGTAGCCGGAGAGAGGAACGCTCCGACTCCTGCGTATCGAAAGAAACCACTGTATATTCGCCACGCTAGTGAATACCAGTTTGCTGGCTCAACCATCCAACATGCTGCTTCTTTCACAAACTGAATGTGGATAGCCAGAGGTATGGAAATCAACCCCAAACCGCCGGCGTGTTTGGGGGCATACACTAAGGTTGGCGATATTTTGTGCTCAATCGATCCTTCATCCCTTGTTGAATTCCATATGAATCGCTTTTGGAAACCTATGAGTTTCCTTATCACCCCCGGGTCCGGAGAGAAAACCTTCGCTGTAAACAAAATGGCAGGTAAGGCCACAGCATTAAATAGTTGTACCCTCTCGTGCACAGAAGTGCCACATTTAGCTGCAGTGATTAATCGTCGCTGTATTGCCCTTAACCGATGTACCCAGTTACGTTCTTTGAGGTTATCGGCACCAATCTCGTAGCCCAGATATCGCTTCGTCTGATTATCCTGTAAGACTGGAATTCCCCACCACGATGTTTAGGCACCGTCTTGTTTAAGTAAATATGGGCACATTTCTTCTGTTGAACCCATAACCCCGAAAGTTCTCATAATTTCTTCACTACTTTTAATGTTGTACCCAACTTGTCCCGCTCTTTTCAGAAATATTGTAGAGTCGTCTACAAAACCCGAAAATAAGTGGTCAGAGGAGTCTGTTCCAGTGCTAAGGGTGATACCTTGTAATGTCTCATTCGTCTGTAGGGCGATTCTAGTGGCTCAACCGCTAAAATGAATATCAATGGGGCCAATGGGCATCCCTGCCGGATCCCGGAAATGACCTCCATGTCCTTTGTTAGTTGTCCGTTAACCAAGAATTGCGCAGTCGTCTTCTCATGTAATTTCTCCATTAAATCAATAACTGCCACCGAGAGTCAAAATTTTCGTAAAACTTGCAGTAAATAGGTCCTATCTACTGTGTCATAGACCTTCACAAAGTCCAATAACAGAACGCTCTCACTGTTTTCTGCTGCACTCACCGTTTTCCTTTTTCCTCGCTCTAATATCGCCATCATCATCATAACGGAACGGTCCATTCTCCTGCCATGCACAAAACCTTGCTGCGAGTCCCCAACCAGCCGTGCCAGAAACGTTTGCAATCGTCGCGCTAGGATCTTAGAAAAAACCTTATATCCAGTCTGCAACAACGATATCGGTCGATAGTCCATTGCGTTATCCGAATCCCCTTTTTTTCGCAAGGGGGTAATAATCGCTTTGTAAAAGGAAGCCGGAGGATTGCCTCCACTCGAAACGTCATTGAAAACTACCAATAGATCCTCCATCATGTCCACAACAAAGTCTTTAAAGAAATCATTTTAAATCCATCTTCCCCCGAAGCCTTCCACCGTTCAAGCCCTTGTACGGCTTGAAGAATGTCTGCCGCCTCTATTGGAGCTAACAGGATCGCATTTTCTGCATCTGTTACCTTGATAAACTTTTGGGTCGGTGCAAAACTCTCCAACTTGTGTTCCAAATTTACTTCCCCCACTATTCTATGTGAAGTCCCTAGTATGGGCTTCCATCCTGCAACAAATTTATCCGCAATTGTCCCCAAATGAGAATTTGCTCCAGTTCCCGGTATGGTGATTTTTGACACCGTTTGATTAGACTCCCAAATAGAAGTCCTTCGAAATAACCACCTAACTGTAGTAGGTGACCTATGGTACCGTCGTCCCATCCTCCATCGGTTTTGTCTCCACAATTCCGCACATTTTATATCCATACAGTCCTGTCTGGTTAGGACATTGTCGAAAAGTAACATTCTTAGTCGTTGTGCTACCCGTCTTCTCCTATTGGCTTGCCGAGTTTTCACCGTCTTGATCGCCGATTTCCACACACTTAATTTTTCGTCCCACTTGTCTGCTCCTCCTAGAATTGAGGAGACTTCCAAATGAGCATGCTGCCAGATTTCCTCCACTACTGCTTCACTTCGCTGTCCACATAATGGGTAGATTACCGTTACATGTCGTTTGATCTTTGTTCTGACCCTCCATATCTTGATGCATAGTTAACTTGACTTCTTCATGATCTGACGGGATACTTGGATGCTTAACTTGAGTCCATATAACCCTCCAAAACAGTTCTTCTGAGACATAGAAACGATCGAGGCGACTTGCCGATTGTCCTCGCCAAAACGTATACGGTATTTCCACTGATATATTATTATCCAACCATACGTTATATTGAACTAGTTGTGAATCTTGTAGACGTCGCCGTTGCAGTGAAGTGGAGAGTTCTTCACACTCTGTCCTCATCTCTTTCGGGATCCCGTTTTGATCCAGCACCGGATCCTTCACACAATTAAAATCACCACACAAAATCGTGAAATCCGTCGTCTTCAAAAACCATTCGTCAAGCGTGCTGTAGAATTATGTCCGACTGGCCCCTGGGCCTGCCGGTCCGTAAATGTTGATAATATGCCATTGCCCGTAACAAAATCCAATAGATATATTACTCCACAAATGTTCGTTCGGAGAAATAAGGTGGGGAAAACAGGATCCCCACTCCTCCTGTACGGTTCACCCCTATGCTCCAAAATGATAGTCGTTGTCTTTCATCTTTATGCTGGTTCGCCCTTTCCCGCATCATCGTTAGGGTTGTGGCTTCGTCTAGTGAGGTAACGTGCGTTTGTTGAATTAGGACTCCAACTACCTCCGAGTGACTATGTTCTCGGGTCCAGGCTCGCATCCAGTCTTATCGTCACCCTTGAGTGAAGCCTCTCACATTTTGGGTGATCTGTGAAAATATTTCTGGATTGGTCTTCTTTTCTTGTTCCCGTAGCCTTTTCTGTGATTTCCACTTTGTGTATCAGCTTTATATGTGTTAGCATACCTGGTGGATGGATGACTAAGTTGATCGTGGAATAGTGAGGCCGTGTCCCATACGCTGCCAAATGCATCGCCCTTAGGAACGGACCACCAGAAAATTTGGCTTCGAATAATGTGTAGAATCATTTGCGCCCTGCTCGATAGTAACAGCTGACAGCATAAACTTGTGTAATTTTGCCCACCCTGTGTCTGTCGAAGTTTCAAAATTAGTTATGAGCTCCTTATAATTTACTTTCATTGCTTGTATATGACGCTTTAACTTCACCACTATGGTATCATCCAAAGCCGCATCTTGCCCTACCATAGCTGCTATTGTTGCCCCAAATATTTGTGTCAAAATAAGAATTTTACTTACCTGATGACGCCGTTTGGGGGCGCATAGCTTTACCAAAGCATTCTGCCCGTATGTCGCTCTTCTTAATTTCGAATACTCTTGAACGCTATTCCTTACCTTTTCTTTTTGTTTCTCGTTTTGTAGAATGTGAACTCGCTCTTCCCAATCTTTGAACTCACTCGCCGCTACCGCAGAGACTTTCTCTCTCTTCCCCAGTAATTTCACCTCCTCCCAACACTGTTGCCTCCAGTCCTGAGACAATACGACGAAAATGTATTGATGAAATAGCATTATGAGGGTGTGTGAAATGCGCGATCAGATGAATTATTGCGTCCCTATCCGCCTCCAACGCTTTTCTCCACTCTTCTGTCGATGTTTCCACTTTCGGAATGACGGCTCCCTGGTGCATCCTCCATCCTCTGCCATTTCATCCCACGCCTTCTTCCATCCTTGGTCTTCAGCTTGTGTCTCCCTCACTTCCTTAGTCGTCAATGCCAATTCGTCGTACAATTACCTTGTTACTGGATTACTGCTGTCATGAGTTATCCGTCCTTCCGTGCTTTGCTCCTCCAAATCACCTATCCACTCGTCCCCTGTGTGCTTCTTTCTCTTCCGCGGTTTGATGGTTGCATCGGGATAGTCTCCTGCGGCTCCCGCCTGTCCGTATACTCCGAAGTCTGACTGTCACCTCCTGACTGGCTGGTATTGGTATCATGTCCTGCTTCTAATACTGCTACCCCTCTTAAATGATTATACCACAATATTAACTCCTTTTCTGGGGCCTCGTAATGTTGTGCTGTGGTGAAGTGACTTAGAAATTAACGGACTAATAGGAAGTGAACGCCCCCACCTGATTGATGGAAATGTCGTCCCTAGCTGAATGCCCGGATCGCCCGTCAAGGGACGTAATCTGGTGGCCGCTGGATGTATCCACCAGCGGCAGGACGGTGCCAGGCCTGGAATCGGGCCAAATGGGTGTGGCCGAGACGTGGGTAGTTGGGCTAGCGGACCAGGCGAACTGGATGACCTCGGATAGTGGACAACCGAAGGGCGGATTGGTCGGAAGGTATGGGCGAAGGACCCTGAAAGGGGTGGAATTTCTTAGAGGACGGAGGAGGCACCAGGGTCGGACGTGGAGCTGCCAAGGAAGTGCTAACGCAAGCGGTCGAGTGAACTTAGGTGGATGGCCATCCGGCCGATCCGGCTGGGTTCGATGTACCGGCTGGGCTGGTACCAGCTAGGTTGGGTGTACCGTCCGGGTTGGTACCAGCTGGGGTTAGTGTACCGGTCGGGTTGGTACAGCTGGAGTTGGTGTACCGGCCGGGCCTGTACACAAAAGAGCATCCGATCGGAGTTAATCGGGCCACTTCAGGTAAGACACATAACTGTCCAGCCGGGCTTTTTAGGGTAGGTTACTCGAAAGGGAGTATTGGACATAGGGAATGAAAATCAGTATACGTTTCGCTTTCTTAGACACAAGTTCATTGGTTCACAGCAGAGGGCTAACAAGGTCCCCTCTTGCCGCTATTGGTTTGCCCGGGGAAGGATAAAGTAACCCACCGGAAGTCCCCTGACCGGGAGTCGCTGCGTTGCGTATACTCACCTCAAGTCGCCCGTGTTTTGAACATGGTTATATCAAGTATTGGAAAGTGCGGTAACGTTTTGGCCTACTGTGGAAGATTGTGAAGTTACATTTGAATTCCCCTTTACGTACACGTTTGGATTTACCTCTTTATTGTCATTGGTTTAGCTGGCCGATCTTTATTCTCGATCCAGCCGTCTCAGTATACAACCTCCAAGTATATTGCCAATCGAGCTTCCAGGTGAAGATTTCGGCCCAGGAGCTACCCCTAGTCCTAACCCTCGTCTCCTTATTCGACGGACTTTACACTTTTCGCCCTAGGGTCAATCAAGAGAGCGCAACCGCCAGTGCTGACGGGTACACAAGGTGAGCTTTCAGAACATGGATCATCCAAGTCGTCACGACAAAGTTGATGGGAGTGATCGTTCCAGCCGGCTGGATGCCGGATCGGATCAAGACCTTGATGGACGGAGTACCCCCTCCGACAGTCAGTCATCTGGGCCCCCCCGTGGGTGTTCGCATCTCAGGAAGAATCTCTGAGAGCGACTACACCACAGTGCTACAGCCGTCCGCGTCAGAACATCGGTAAGCTCTACTTCCAGCAGCCTGACTTGTTCCTCCTCTGGCCTCCATGTCACCTTAGCATGTAAAAAGTCTAGGAGAGTTCTTGCTGGTTGTGATCCTTGACGTATCAGTGTATTCATTTGCCAACGAAATACATGATGTATTTCCGGCTCTCCCCTTTCTCCAGAATAGCATACTGGTTCCCCTGTGTCTGTAAGCCTTGTCTGTCCCTCGTTTGGCAGCGTTTTCACCATTTCGTTACTCGTATCTTCTGTTCCTCGGCAAACTGGTCCCTCATAGCATGTTACTTGCGTTTCTTGTGCCGACGCTTCCATTATAACATGCAATTCATGTTGTGATGTGTTGTCTTCCGCCTCGCGTTGCCAACCGTGCACATATGCTTGATAGTGGCCTATTGAAAGTGTAGCACTATCAGAAGTTTAGTACTACCTGCTCCTGCATTTTCCTTCAAAGTCGCGACCTGTTGAATGCAGCTTCCAATCGTAATCATGTATTCCCCACAAGTTGCGTACCTACGTTTCTTGTAAATCCTCGTCTCTGGCGCATAATGTATTGCTCCTAGAGTTCCAGAAACTGCATCCCTACTTACAACAAAAATGCCTCGTTGCGAAACGTACCTATACTGCTTAAAGTATCATTACCCCCTCCCCATGTTTCCGTCCCTATCACCTTACTGACCTCTGACGCACTTGCTCGATATGCCTCTAGATACTTATGAAACTCCTTCTCCGTAGTCTGGCATGACATTCTGTCATAGCCCCGCCCTAAACTCCTCAATGTCTGCTTTCTGATACCCGGTGGAAACTTGATCGCAAAATCCATTTTGGCTCTTGCCACGGAACCCTCCTTAATGCTCGCCGCATCACTCTCTAACGTCTTGATGTCGTCAGTTAAATAAGAGTTCATGAATGCATGTACTACTCCATACGCTTGACAATTTCCTGTTGCAGGAGTCTTGACTAATTGCAATCCCATCATGATCATCGCGTCTGGTAAATTCCACTTCCGTCCTTTGTCTATCCCCTCTGTCCTCCAGGATAACGGACCTAATACCTTGTTCGTTTGTGCCACCAATAACTTAATGCGTTTCTTGGCCTCTGCTTCCTGAAGTTGAAGTTCGGTATTCTCGATTTGTTTGTCCTTGACCGACGCTCCTTGTTCGCTCGCTTTCCTTTCGGAACCTTTTTTTGTCGATGGTACTCTTTTCGGTCTATTTTACCATCGTCCAATCGCCCTGCTGTTCCATGTTCCGGCTCCGGCTGCTCCTTTTGTTCATCTTGTTTCGAGATAGTTCCGGTACTACGCCCATGCTGCCCGTTGGTATTCACCTCTTCCGGTCGCCCCTCCTCCATTCTTTCGTTTTCTCTTTCTTTATCTATACCCAAATTTTTTACATGCTTGCCTATTGCTATTCCACTACTTACTGTTGATTTTTTTTGTTTTGTGACTTCTACACATTCTTCGCTTTTCCTGGTTGAGGGTTTAGGTGCTTCTTCATTGCTCTTCCCCTGCTGGTGTCCTTCCTCTGGCTTCGTCCTCTCTGCTTCTGATTCTGTTCACTCGTTTCCTGATGCCTCTTTTGGTTCGTCTGCTATGGGATGAAACTTTTGTTTTTAACTGCTAATAATGTCGGTTCTGTGTCCTTTTTCTTTTGTTGGGCTTCGCATAAATCTGTTACTTCTTGAAATAACTCTTTCATGCTGGTAAAAGTTGGTGGCGAGACAGTGATGGCATTTACATCCTTCACCGACACACAGATGCAGTGCTCCTCCCGGAGTGTTTTTTCTGTGGTCGGACATCCTCGCATCTGATGTCCGACCTCCCGGCATCGTAAACAGTGGCGTCTTCCTCTAGTCGCTGGGTGTTCGACTAAAAGCATGATACCGCACCAAAATATTCTCCGAATTCCTTTCAATGCCTTAGGGCAACCCCCTGCTGCAATCCTCAGTTCCCTGTCGAGTGACGAATCCGCTAACGGACCTCCCTGATCCATTTCTTGTAGCCTAAATGAAGTTTTAACATGAGCCTCGAAAAAAGCGTTTAACTTTAGAATGTCTATGTTCCGAGATATATTCCAAAGCAATAATGTATACACAGGTTGCGTTCCAATAACTCCCCTGGAGAGGTACCCCTGTCTCTTTCATACTGAAGTGTCCATATCGTCATGTTCTACTGAATGTTCATTAGTATGGCGGTGCATATGTTTATGATATGGTACTTCTACCTTATCAAAATGTCGTGCAGCCTCCCGCGTGTAGAAATGGAAATTTAAACGGTGATTTGAACAGTCGTAGCTTATCCATTTTACTTTTGCCAGCATTTCCCACAGTTTGCCTTGCGTGATCCCGCGCGCCGTCGCTGCCATCGCAATGCTTTCTTGTATGCTTTTTGTACTTTGAAAGACTCCCGTGATGGGCATTTCTCCTTTCATATCAATGTTTAAACACCCTTCAACTTGCATTCTGATACTCAGTATAAGCCTCAGCCGTTGAGCGTTCGTCATTATGTTCCAAAGGAAAGGCGGTAGATATCTTGCAATAACCGACCCGTCTGCTAGCCCTTTTACTATTTTCCACTCTTGTGCTGTGCCTTTGCGCACTTTTCCATCTAGCTCTTGTTCTTCTCGTTTGCACACCTTGTAGAGCATATTAATCTCTGCTTGATCATAGTGCGCCTTGTTGAACAGAAGTCATCCTTGGTCTTAAAACCCTGTGGTTTTTCCTCCTTCTCCCCGGTGACTTTGTGGAGCCAGTCGGTTAGTACTTCTTCTTTTCTCGAGGCAACTTCATCTTGTTGTTACCGATAAGCTTAGCGAGAACATTTTCCAATGATTGCTTTGTCCTACCAAAAATATTACACGCCTCTTAGATCTTGTCTTTCCAAATTTACCAATCTTTCATTTGTTGAACCACTACCAGCTCGAACAAATCGATTAAACGCTCCTTTTCCGTCGAGGTTATCTTCAGCAATTTCGTTTCAGCTATCAGACTCGCCTCTTTCCCAGAAGGTGTGAGGCTTAGAGCGGCTTCAAACAACTGTTGCATAAGATCGTGCCATGTTTGCAACCGCGGTCTCTTTTGCGTTGCATCTTTCAGTGCTTGCGCTAAAACCTCCGCTAGTGATTCCGGTGTAATGTCTCGTTTTTCCTCCTTCAACTTCTCACTATCCTCGTGCATTACTGTATCCTGTAGACTGGCTTCATCCATAGGACTTCGATCTGCTGTATCTTCTTGTTCCTTCATTGCTCGTCCCCCGATTTCCCACTGGCCATCGGTATCCGATCTATTTCCTCGAGTATTGGCTCCTCTGTGCTTTCCTTTTCCTCCTATACCCCTGTACTCTGCTGGGATTCCTACACGACTTCATCAATGGGTTGGGTTTCGGACCCATTACCCTTACTATCCAACACCGTCTGTTGCTTATCACCCTCATGGGTCCGTAGTGTTATCTCCATCCCCCCTCCCCCGGGTGCGTCCCCGGGGTCCGTCATATTTGAGTCTTTCCTTAGAAGTCTACTCGTTCAGAGTAGTCAAGATCCTACCTCAACCGCAGGTACGATGGCCCTCAAGAGTGAAGCCACATCTGTGTGACGTGCGCAGTGTGCGACAAGTCCGCCGCATAATGCAAACCGCAGACGCCATGAGCGAAGAGGTGACCATTTGCACGGCTGCGGATGTGGCCAAACAGCAGTCCCGTTGGCGGTACACCCCATAACAGTGATTCCGCTTTAGCATCCCTGTGTTAATCCCAAAGCTACCAAGGGTGCGATCAACCGTGCCGCTAGAGGCTTTGGCTACGTGGTTGAATAGATTACGCTAGAGGACGCGCTACGCTGGACTGTGATCAGCATGGGTAGGCGCGATCTTACCCGGGAACCGCTCATCGCCCAAATGCTGCTTCTTGGGCTTCAAACTGAATGGTTGAGGCGGAATCCCAACAACGAGTGGAGGTCCATTCATAAGAGCGGGCTAGTCATCACAGCTACGGAATGTGTATCCGATGCATCCTCCCAACTTTGGTAGATATGAGCGAAGATGTGAAAGCAAAAACCATTGCAGATTACACCAAGTGTAACAGGCTGGCTGTTACTGGCTTACACTGTATTAATTGCATGAGAGGAAGCGTGCAATTGGTTAGGAACAAATGTTATTTGTTCCTCAATAGTTTAATTAGAGTATTAAACTGTAAGGTGGACTATTTATTTGATTAAATAGTCCCTCGGATATGAATTTATAAATATATATCCAAGACACGTGTCTACAAGACGGTAAGTTTAAAAGTGAATATATTATGAGTGGTTTAGATACTATAATTAAATCTAACTACTCATTTAAACATGTAATATAAAACTGATCTAATATTACTCTTATTATTAGATCTCTTCTTAGATTCGATATTTAAATCTGAATCGGTTTCCAGGGTGGATTATGATATCTTTATAATCCAAAATTTTAATTTCACACAACAAGTATGAAATATCACTTTTGTAATGGTACCCCCCCCCACCCCACCCAAGGTGGTTGGCCAAAAATAAATGCAATATTGGCCAATCGAGTGGTGGCACTTGTTGGTCAAAACAATAAATTGTTAACAACCATAAACGACCAGAAGAGCTCAATGGTCGAGACACGCGGTGGCGCTCTTACGGACGTTGCTGAAACTGCGCATCAAGCATCCGCCTCAGCATCACATGCTGAGGTGCCAAGAACATCGAGTACCGACGCAGCTGACGTAGCGTCGGAGAAGAGGAATCCAAGAGACCCATTTTCTCTGGTTATAGATGCGGCGGAAGCAGTATCTAAGAGGCGACGTGAAGATGACGCTAGCGCGACATCTAAAACGCTAACACCTGCCGAATGGCGGGTGGCGAAGAAGACTTCTTCGCTGTTTGGAGACGCTTCGAACTCCGAAGAAGAGGATGAGGACGTCACCGTCCTCTAGCGAGCGTAAGCTCGCTAGAAGCTCATCGCCGAAAATCGAAGGCGAAGTAGCGTCCGACTCTGTCGATTAAAAACAGCGACAACTCCGTCCTAAGAAGGCAGAAGAAGCGGAGAGCTCCTCCTGGACCTCGACACTCGCCTGGTCAAGATGACGACTTCGTGAGGGAAGGTGTCGCTCCACCTCCCAAGAAACAACGCGCAGAAGTGGATTACGCCACTTCCGATTCGTCTTGTCGTACGGAACCACAGGTTCCGTACAAAGTATTTTTTAGCGCGATTATATATACCCGTTGTTTGATATCAGCACGTTAGATGATTGCGAAAACATTCGCAACCGCCACTTCGATAGGGGTACCGACGATAGACGTCGGTGCTTCATCGACCTTTTTCTTTCAGGTTCGTTATTATGCGAACCGAAAAGGTGCTCAGAAATGCAGGGACGATAAAGACGCCCTGACCCAAAGTTGGAATGCCTTTGCTGAAAAATTATAACAGAGGACCCGATGATTACGTGGAGCGAGTTCATATAAATTGCGAGCGCTTTTTAAAGCACTCACGTACAGGAAAAATGGAATTTACATTATACCTGCATCAAGAAGAGATTCCTTGCGGTGTCCCTTCTCATTTGAATTGTCCTTGTTGTCTGAGGGGGTCTCCTCTTCTGAACGAAAAGGAGCTGCGGGGGTACCGAGGTTACTCAGTACCCACTATGATTAAGGGCTTGTTTGACGCCCTTAATGTATCAACAGCTAGTGTTGATGCTTCTTACAAATTTGAGGAGAAGTATTCTTCTCAAACTCCTTCCGGAGGTCAGGGGCGTCTGCCCTCAGGACCTCGATCGGCTCCCACGCGTCAAACTCTGGGAATATCTCAACCAGCGTACCAAGTACTCGGTATGCTGCCCCTTCCTATAGGGAACCGAGCGCTTGATTGCGTCGAGAATGTAGCGCTAATTCCTCTGATTATCAATCAGGGGTGGCGGGGGCTGATAGTTCCCTCGCCTTCGTTGTTGCGGAGCATGGTTCACAGCTCCGCACGATCGAGAGGGCTCTGGGTTGAGCGGCGATATGTCTCACTCTGTAAATACATATCGTTCCCTTCGTGAAGATATTCACGACATTTTCGGCGCTCGCGTTGCCCTTCAGCAGAAGAATGATCTTCCGTTGGTCGAGATTGAACGCTTAAAGTCGAAGGTTCAGATTTTCCAGACTTCCCACAATCGGTTGGAAACCGATTCCAAGTCTCTTTTGGGAGACTTGAAGAAGCACGGCATTCACCGTGGGGATGCGTCTCGTCAAAAGACCGAGACGAGAGATAAGGTTTGAGCCTCTTAACGTAGAACGTTGGGTGAAGGCGCATAGCTGCGGGAATATCTAATGTATAGGCATTCCCCTTGAAACGTAAGACCTTAAAGGGTCCAATAAATAGAGGGAGCAACTTTCGTGTAGGGAAGTTGCTAATTGCATGTGTAGGCAAATTAGTTGTTGATAACAGAACTATTTCACCTTTTTGAAAGGAATTTGTGTTTTTCCTTCCATTCTTGTCTGCATTTTGCTTCTGCTTGTCAAAAGCAGAAGCAAGTGCATCTTTTACGTAACGTATTACAGCTTGACGCTGTAATACAAATTCATCAACTGCTTTAATAGCAGTAGGTAGATTGTCTTCTTTGTCTGCAGCCATTGCTGCAGATACATATTATTCGTATGCAGCTTCAGTATGAACTGAAGTTGCTTTAATCGCTACTGTGTCAACAGTAAAAGATTCGTCAAGTTCTTCGCAAGTTGCGGTTGCAACTTGCGCATCGACTCGCTAAAAAAACTTTGAGCGGGTCCCTCCCCGCCAAGTAAAGCTGGGGTTCGTGGATGCCTCATGGCATTCACGTAGAACGGTGTATGTTTTGTGGAAGCATGCACCGAGTTATATCGCAAACTCCGTGAGTGGCAAAACGTCACTCCACTGTTCGAAGGCATGCGCGTATGAACGCATTATGTCTCCTAGATCGCGGTTAACGCGTTCAGTTTGCCCATCCGTTTCCAAATGGTCCGCAGTTGACATCTTCAAATTCATTCCAAATAAAGAGAACGTTTCTTGCCGGAAACGTCCTTTAAATCTCGGATCTCGATCCGAGACTATGTTGCCCGGTATTCCGTGTAAACGGAACACCGTGTCAACGAATATCCGCGCTGTTTGCGCGGCAGTGGCATTCACTGACACTGCAGCAAGATGAACCATCTGCTGAAATGGTCTACAAAGACCACAATTTCTGTCTTCCGACTATGGTAGGGTACAAGACCGAAGCTAAAGTCCATTGAAATGGACTTCCAACATTCTGTCGAAAATGGCAGAGATTGGAGGGGAGCTTGTGCAGAATGGGTAGACTATACGTGTGGTGTAGTCGCTCTCAGAAATTCTTCCTGCCACGGGGGGCCCAGTCGACTGACTGTCGGAGGGGGTACTCCGTCCATCCGAGTCATGATCCGATCCGGCATCTGGCCGGCTGGATCGGTCACTTCCATCACCTTGGTCGTGACGACTTGGATGCTCCATGTTAAAAGCTCACCTTGTGTACCCGTCAGCACTGGCGGTTGCGCTCTCTTGATAGACCCTAGGGCGAAAAGTGTAAAGTTCGTCGAATAAGGAGACGAGGGTTAGGACTAGGGGTAGCTCCTGGGCGGAAATCTTCACCGGGGAGCTCGATTGGCAATATACTTGAAGTTTGTATACTGCGACAGCTGGACCGAGAATAATCGATCGGCCAGCTAAACCAATGACAATAAAGGGGTAAATCCAAACGTGTACGTAAAGGGGAATCCAAATATAACTCCACAATCTTCCACAGTAGGCCAAAACGTTACCACACTTTCCAATACTTGATATAACCGTGTTCAAAACACGGGCGACTTGAGGTGAGTATACGCAACGCCGCGACTCCCGGTCAAGGGACTTCCGGTGGGTTACTTTAGCCTTCCCCGGGCAAACCAATAGCAGCAATAGGGGACCTTGTTAGACCTCTGCTGTGAACCAATGAAAGCGGCTTGTGTCTAAGAAAGCGAAACGTATACTAATTTTTATCCCTATGTCGAATGCTCCTTTTTGTGTAACCTACCCCCAAGAACCGGCTGGACAGTTATGTGTTTTACCTGAAGTGGTCCGGTTAACTCCGATCGGATGCTCTTTTGTGTATCGGCCCGGCCGGTACACCAACCTCAGCTGGTACCAAGCCGGCCGGTACACCAACCCCAGCCGGCACCAACCCGGCCGGTACACCAACCCCAGCTGGTATCAACCCGGCCGGTACACCAAACCTAGCTGGTACCAGCCCAGCTGGTACACCGAACCCAGCCGGATCGGCCGGATGGCCATCCACCTAAGCTCACTCGATCGCTGGCGTTAGCACTTCCTTGGCAGCTCCACGTCCGACCCTGGTGCCTCCTCCGTCCTCTAAGAAATTCCACCCCTTTCAGAGCCCTTCGCCCATACCTTCCGACCAATCCGCCCATCGGCCGTCCGCCATCCGTGGTCGTCCCGTCCGCCTAGTCTGCTAGCCCAACTATCCACGTCTTCAGTCACACTCGTCCGGCCTGATTCCAGGCCTGGCGCCGTCCGGCCGCTGGTAGATACATCCGGCAGCCCTCAGACCACGTCCCTGGTCGGCCGGCTCGGCGGGCCATCCCCAGATCCAGGTCGTCCGGATCGTAATGGTACTTGGCCGACTTGACGGATTCCATATCCATGTCGCTGAGAGACAGCTTCCTATTCATTGGCCGACGTCCGGTCCGGCGACCTGTCTGGCGGCTCGGCGGGGCGGCATGGGGCTCACTCTGCTTGGACTGCACCGACTCCATGTCTTCGTCACTCGGCTCCCTCGCATAGTACTGGACTGGCTCGGAGGCCTGAGTTCCACGACGAGCCGGCTGGTCCGGTGACTTCGGACTGCCGCGACTGGCGCTCAGCCGACGTTGCTCTTCCAAGTATCGCTCCATCATCGCCGAAAACATGTTTTGCAGGTGATCCGGCACCTGAAGGTTCTCTTGAGGGGCGACTTGAGGGGCGGCCGGGCTGCCAGATTGACATTCCTTTTTGATCCGCCCATCCGCGTCTTCGTCTTCCTCCTTCGGTTCTGGATCCGCCGTCGCCGTCCGCCAGGCCTGTACGCTGTACTGGCTGGCGTTCTTCTGCTCGGGCGTACCCGGATCCTCACGTCCTCCAAGCCTCATGGCTGTCGCCACACGCGCTGCTCCCCTTGGGCTAAGCGTCATGCGGGTGATACCCACCGATGAATCAGATGAGTCCGCTTCCGAAGGGGCAGACTCGTACTGCGAAGAACCTGAGTGTATCCCGGCCGGTCTGCTTGTTGCCGGCGGCGTGGACGGCGCCACTCCAGTCGTAGCTGTCATCTTCTTCGACGGCGGCGAGCAGCCCACTAGCGGTACCAAGCGGTCGTGCAGTGCGCTGGACGCCTCCTTCAACTTGTCCATCTTCAGGTCAAACAGCTCGTTCGGATCAAACACGCCGGTGTTAATGCCGGCTTGTTTGAGTTGATCGAATAGTCCTCTGATAAGGGACACGTGGCCGTCTGAGAGAGTTGGGGGCCTTTCAATCCGCCTATGATCTTCGGCCGCGTTATTTTCAGCACCTTATCCGTCCGCAAGAACTGCCCCAACTCGTGAAGATGGAAAGCACGCTCCAAGTCTATATCCGTCGATAGGCCGTCCTGCTTCTCTTCTTCCTCTTCGAAATGCGGTTTATCTTTGTGGGTCGGATAATCCAATTCCTGCCAATCCGGTCTCTTTAGGGGTAGGGGGGCCAGATCGCGACTTGGTCCCGATCCGGCCGGCTTCCCACTCCGGTCGTATCCGACTTCCGCTTTTTCTTCCTTAATTTTTTCTTTTTTATCCATAATATGCATTTGTTCGTTAGGATCATGGTCGGAACCATGATCCTTCTTCGGACTATGGCGACTTGCACCATAGTCCGATCCGGCTCCATCCGTGAAGCGGCCGGCACTACAGTAAGTAGTACCGTAATCCGCCCCCGGCGGAGCCTCTAGGGGAGTAACTTCTTCTTTAATGTCAACCTCGAAATCCCCCAATCCGAGGCGACCATCGCATCCTTCCATCATCAGCAGCATTGGGGGCGATATGCCTTCCCCCAATGTACCCGACACAACATCGTCAACAAATTTGACAGGTTTGGGTCTTTCGCCCGCTAGGGACTCGCGGTGATATCCAGGGTCACCAAGAGATCCGGACACGCGAACCATTGTGGTGTAGTCGCTCTCAGAAAATCTTCCTGAGACGCGAACACCCACGGGGGTCCCAGACGACTGACTATCGGAGGGGGTACTCCGTCCATCCGAGTCATGATCCGATCCGGCATCCGGCCGGCTGGATCGGTCACTTCCATCCGCTTGATCGTGACTACTCGGATGTTGCATGTTGAAAGCTCACCTTGTGTACCCGTCAGTACTGGGTGGTTTGCTCTCCTGGTGGACCCTAGGGCGAAAAGTGTAAATCCGTTCAATAGGGAGATGAGGATTAGGACTAGGGGTAGCTCCTGGGCGGAAATCGTCACCGGGGAGCTCGTCTGGCAATACACTTGAACTTTGTATAGTGCCGGCTCGACCGAGAATAGTCGATCGGCCAGCTAAACCAATAATACACTTGAAGTTTGTATAGTGCCGGCTGGACCGAGAATAATCAATCGGCCAGCTAAACCAATAACAATGAAGGGTGAATCCCAATGTGTATGTAGGGTAGATATAACTCCACACTCTTCCACAGAAGGCCAAAATGTCACCACTTCCCAATACTTAATACCGTGTTCAAAACACGGGCGACTTGAGGTGAGTATACGAAGTCGCCGCGACTCCCGGTCAGGGGACTTCCGGTGGGTTAACTTAACCTTCCCCGGGCAAACCAATAACAGCAAGAGGGGACCTTGTTAGCCCTCTGCTGTGAACCAATGAAAGCGACTTGTGTCTAAGAAAGCGAAACGTATACTGGTTTATCCTATATCCAATACTCCCTTCTGTGTAACCTACCCCAAATAACCCGGCTGACCAGTCATGTGCCTTACCCGAAGTAGCCCGGTTAACTCCGACTTTGTGTACCCGCCTGGCCGGTACACCGAACCCAGCTGGTACCAGTCCGGCTGGTACATTGTACCCGGCCGGCTCGGCCGGATGGCCACCCATCCGAGCCCCTTGGCCGCTGGCGCTAGCAATTCCTTGGCAGCTTCTCATCCGATCCGGGTGCCTCCTTCATCCACTAGAACACTCATCTTCCTTCAGGCTCCTTTCACTCATACTTTCCAAACAATCCGCCACCAATCTGCCACTCGGCCGTCCAACGTCCGCGGTCGTCCCGACCGTTTAGCCCGCCTGTCCAACTATCCACGCTCTTTGTCACGTTCGTTCGGCCTGATTCCAAGCCTGGCGCCGTCCGGCCGCTTGTAGGTATGCTCGGCGGCGGCTATCCGGTGCCCGCGCCCTTGGTCCGTATTTCTGCCAATCAGAATGCGCCCTTTGGAAAGTACTTCATATTAATTCATAAGTCACTTTACCACATGCACGTATCAAAAAGGGGGTGTGCACCTAGTGGGCCCATATTTTTACGTAATGTATACACGCACTGCTGGGCCGTTTCGTCAATGAGCATGAATTAACAATTCAAAACGTCCAATCAGCTAGCCGCTTAAAGATGAATTTTAACGGTCTTATATTTCTGGACAGAGGAATACAAATGTTATTCGCATCCCCCAGGTTATTCGCACCCCCTGTACCATAAGTCAGGTACAATGAACCATAATGAATTTATGTGAATGTGACGTGCGCACAACTGTATTTTGCAGTCCTCCAGAAGCGCTCGTGCTCCCATGCAGATAGATTTCCGAGTCTCCATAGCTCCCGTCCATAGGTAGGACAAAATGTATTGGCATTGAAGATGATACGTATCTTATTTTAGAGTTGCCTGTGTTTGAATTTCGCAAGAGAGGAAGCGCTCTGACATAAAATGCTACTGCGCTGAATGTTCGCGGTCTTCGGCTTCATTTGTTGCCTCAAATTAATTTCGTCCAGCTTCGAGTGAGTCAATAGTGACACTGGAACTTGGTTACTAGGTACGCGCATAGTTGTGCCACGACACAAGCTGAACAATATCCGAGACTTCGTCACATTGCGTGCACATGGGAGTACAAATTCACAAGATAAGTTCTCATCTTAGACACCAATACGTTTTGTCCTACTTATGGACGGGAGCTATGGAGACTAGGAAGTCTATCTGCATGGGAGCATGAGCGCTTTGGATCGTTTCTGGTGGACTGCAAAGTACAGTTGTGCGCACGTCACATTCACATAAATTCATTATGGTTCATTGTACCTTCTTTATGGTACAGAGGGTGCGACTATTGGGGGTAGCAACTGCACTTTCTAGGTGTTTTCTGAAAGATGTTTTTTAATACCGGTTCCTAGACAGTACTGGGCTTGTAACGGCTTCATTTCTGTTATGGCCAGTAATTATTCAGAATGATTCATTCTGGACAAGTCAGTGCAGTGCATCAAGTCGTAGAGAATTATGCCGACTACACTTACTAAGGCCGAGACGGAAGAGTTTGCAACGGCTAAAGCTCCCCCAGAAGCTCCCCAGGTTCTAAAAGAAGCTGCCGTGACGTGTGATCGCGAGACGAAGCGACACTTGTCATCAAAGCGCCTGAGTCGTAGAATTAGCGAGGCAGAAAATGAAGCTCTTGTGTCGCCATTATCTGGAATTTCAATGGAATCGGATAGTACGAGCAGTTTAAGTACGGAAACAAGTGTCTCGAAGCAGTCGGTGGGTCCCCAAGACTTTGATTTGCTCTGTGTCATTGGACAAGGAGCATTTGGGAAGGTGATTCAAGTGCGTCACCAACCAACAGATGAAGTTCTGGCAATGAAAGTAAGTACAATCGATGAAAACCATCCAGAGAGGACGAGTGATTGACGTGACATTTTTTCATCTTTTTTAATGAAATATCTTGTAGATTGTCTCGAACAAGTACATTGTGCAGCACAATTCCGTGTCGTACTTACAGGCAGAAAGAGACATCATGACGAAGATTAATCATCCATTCTTGATCAGTCTACGGTATGCATTCCAGACGAAATCAAATGTTTATTTGGTCATGCCTTTTGTGGCAGGAGGTGAACTCTTTCACCACTTGCATAAGCAAGGGTTATTGCTAGAAAGCTCGGCCAAGTTTTATGCTGCTGAAATGGTGCTTGCATTGGAACACTTGCACTCAAAGGGCATTATCCATCGGTAAGATTGACCTTTTAGTGTCAAATGGGATGATTTTTTGGGTCATGGTGGTGAATAATAATTGTTTTTTTTTGATGCCAAATAGAGATTTAAAGCCTGAAAATGTGCTGCTTGGAGCTGATGGACATATTCGACTGACTGATTTTGGACTTGCCAAGGAAATGAGCGATGTGAGTTTTGGAAATCGTAAACGAGAAAAGTGTTTTTTTATTTATTTAAAGTATGCTTGCTATTATGTAGGAGGATAGCTCGACGAGCACCATGTGTGGCACAAACGGTGAGTAAGTTTGTATCACCCAGTTATGCTCAATCACAGGTTTAACTAGTCTTTGATAATCATTAGAGTATATGCCGCCGGAAATGATTCGTCGCAAGGCTTACAATCAAGCTGTGGATTGGTGGGCACTTGGTGCTCTTATTTACGAAATGGTGACAGGTTATCCACCGTTTCGACACAAAAATCGCAAGAAATTGCACCAAAAGATTTTAAACGAAAAGGTACGATCAACAATATAGGTAGGAAGAACCTGATACAAGACATATTTTAATGGTATGTTCTCCTTGTGCAGCTTGCTCTTCCCAAGTGGCTTGGCTCTGACACCCATTCCATTTTGAAGCAATTATTGGAAAGAAATGTGGACAAGCGTCTGGGCTCCGGTAAATCGACCATGTTTCAGGTGAAAGGTGTGCAGGCGATAAAGAAGCATGTTTTCTTTAAAGGCATCGACTGGGGTTTGCTACAGCAAAAAAAGATGCAGCCACCAATTTTGCCCAATGTTATGAGCAATACCGACACGACGTACTTTTCAGAAGAGTTCACAACGCAAGACGTTGGTCGCCGTAGCCGCATTGACAATTTGAGTGCTAGTGGCGACGCCAAGAAACTCTTTGCGCGCTTTTCGTGGGTCGCTGATGACGTCCCGAGTTTTGCGGATATCGTGCGCTCAGGTGGTGTGGAAATAGACACGACTGGAACGATTCAGAATGAAGTTGCAAAAATTGTGCTTACCGACCATCCAACCATCTTATGAAGGCCCAGTGCACTGGACATGTTATTCTCCTACTTTGACGATTTCATAGTGTTGTTGAGCTTTGTGAAGTTTACAGAGCTCACTCAGATATTTTTAAATTTAATAAATTTGCTGAGTAACGTTTACGGTACCCATTCGAAAGAGATATCTGAGTGAAAGTCTGTCGAGTCGGAGATGATTCGGGAGTACATATTCTACATATATTTGTCATTAAATAAATTAAATAAAAAAGGTATTACAGAACTTTTACTATCAGGCCCTCCCAAATTAAAAAGAACTATAGCTGTTTTTTTATTTTTTAAAGCTTTTGACATAATTTACTAAATACTCTACGTTTTTAGGATCGGTATTTGGCATAATTCCATGACCTAAATTGAAAATGAAGTTCTTATAAAAAGAGATAAGGATGTTAAGGATCTATATGTAGAAAGCCGCGATGTTTTTGGTAGACATCAGATTACACAATATAGACAGCAAAAAGAGGGAACGTTTGAAAAAGGTAGTAATCTACTATGTAGCGACGTGCAACCGAGTTATGCAAGAATCTCACATATAGCTACCCTCTCAAGCACGAAAACGTTTCTATCCGATGGCAATTGTGTTTTTCTAATCTCAAATACCAAAACTACTCACACAATCTGGACGTCATGACGAGCCCTAGAAATGCGCCTTCGAACATGAAGTCTAGATTATGTGCATATTCGGAAGTAGATTTGGAGTTTTGCGATAAATCTCACTTTTGGTTCGTTAGTATGAATGTAATCTACTTCGACCCTCGAACAGAAGTAAACTAAGACTAGACTTGGTGAGAATGGACTTGAAGTCTAACGGAAGATTCAGCAAGCACTGGAATCATAGTAGTATCTTTTTTTCACTCTTACCATACATAGTAACTTGTTGTTCAATCGCAGTCTATTTAGTAATTACCTATTAGCTACAATAAAATCTCTGAGTGCTAGATCTAAACCCACATCCGTCTCTGATGAGCTATCCACCTGGTGAACAGGTAGTATTTCACTGTGTTCATCACTTGACCGATCCTGGTAATTTTCTTGCAAACACTCTATACCAATTAGCATTCGTATCCCGCGCAGTCTTGTCGCTGTTCTGCTCCGTTCATAATACGCTACTGCCAACAATTGCTTCATAGTTTTCGACCAAATCCACTGTAATTGCTCATGTGCGCTGCGATAAATCCCTTTATGCACGTTTTCATTCCGCATAAACCACAGCCACGTAATTCCAAGCGAACAAATCCCTTTCCACACGCGAGCAAGCGCTTCCTTGCACTCCTCAGCTCTTTTTCCGCACCTCATCTGCAAGCAATTCATCAGAGCCTCCGAAATTTCTGGTGGTTTACGAGATGCGACGTTTCTCCTATATTGATCCAGCTCAGCATTCACAACACTGCGCCCGTTCCAACATGTTAATAGCCGGGACCACAATTGTTTGGCCCGACTGCACCCCCACACTATATGTGTGACCCCTTTCCCAGGTGTTTTACACTGATTGTCCAGTGCACACCCTCCTTGTGTATAATATCCATCGTAATAGACATTTAATTGGAACGTAGCCGCTCGATAAATGCTCCACAATTGATAGTCAGATAGCATGTGTTCATGCTTCCACAGCTCCGCTGGTGTCTGCTCCTGCATATTCCGATTCCATTCTGACTTCTCTCGCATGCTTTCCCATCGATCCCGTACTCTTGGAAGTGCGCTCGTTAGTGCCTGATAATAGTAACCACGAAAAGAACGTCTGATCCAACCTTTCACTGAGCGCATGTTTACCCCTTCTTTGATCGTCCAGGGATAATTGTGCATGCTTGGATGTGCCGCAAAAACCAGTCCCTTCCTCTGTACAGGTTCGCTCTCCGCAGTGGCCACGTTATTGTTACGTTTTATCCATGCATTGCCTTCTGGTTCGTCCCAGTAGATGCCATCATCACGCTGACGCAACGTCCACCTTTGCCCAGTTGCTGAACACGTTCCTGTTACTTCTCTTGTTGTGTCTATTTTCCACTCCACGGATTTCCACTGGCCGTTAGTGTTTAGGAGTGTCGGTCGTCCCGCCTCCCCGATTTCTGCGCCAATCTCTACCCTCGGCGAACACAAGATTATGCTTACTAGCCATCGCCCTACTTTCTTTCGCGAGTGACTGGTCTGATCCGTTCCTTGCACTATCCACTGATACGGGGACCTCCCGACTCTCCTGATGTGTAGGTCCTTAATGGTAGTCTCCGGCAGTTTCGCAAATTTTGCCGGCGCCAGTACCTCCGCTTTTTCGTCTCTAATCCAGGGGTTGTTGCTCCACAAAAAGGTCCCCCAGAAAGCTTTAAGCGCTTGTCTACCATACCCATGCCAGTCAATGTCGTCAACATCAACTTGTACTTGGACTTGTTCTCCTCGATGCAGGATTTCCTTCGAACTGACTGGCTGTGTGACACATTTCGTTTGTAATACGTCTGAATTAACTGTCACGTACCTTTCGATCAGTGGTACTTCGTCATGCGATGGCCCTAACGCCCTTGCGAGGTGGAAAAGCACCGGTGACAACTTCTGCCCCTTTCCTGTAATTTTCCTCCTTCCAGTCGTCCTACAAGGAGACACCCATACATTAGTTTGATCCGGCTTAACCAAATGACACCAGTTACGCCACGCTTGCGTATATCTGTCATTCGGCTCGAGTAACCACATCGTTACCTCCTTTACTTCTTACGTATGGATAGCGACTGGGATCGAAATCAGCCCTAAACCGCCTGCATGTCTTGGTATGAACAATAGATGTGGCGACATCTTGTGTCGTCCCGGTTCGCATGTTGTCTTGTTGCTCCAGATAAACTTCTTCTGCATATGGATGAGATCCTTGTACGTCTGCTGATCCGGCTCAAACACTTTTGCGGTAAAGAGGATAGATGGCATAGCGATCGAGTTGAAAAGGGTGACACGTTCCATCACCGACGTTCCACACTTCGTAGCTGTTAGTAACCTCCTTTTTACTGCCCGTATCCGCTCAGCCCAGTTAGCTTCAGCCATGTTGTGCTTACCCACTTGATATCCCAGGTACCTCACTGTGTCGTTCTCTTTTATCAATGGAATCCTAAACTTATCCAACCGTGGCGTTGCCTGTCCCAGCGGGAGAATATGACTTTTTGCAGGTTGCATTGTCAGACCGGATAATTTTCCAAAACGCTCCAAAAGTGTTAATGCCTCTTCAACTTGGTCCTCTTTTGTGAAGAAAATCGTGGAATCGTCCACAAATGCTGAAAAGGTGTGTGCACGGTGCGAACTGTCTCCTCTAATCGTAACTCCTTGTAGCCCTTGGTGTTGTTCAATCGCCATTCCCAGGGGCTCCACAGCCAATATAAACAACAAGGGTGCCAATGGACACCCTTGACGAATACCCGAAATTACCGGGAACGGCTTCGATAGTTGTCCGTTCACTAAAAATCTCGCCGAAGTACCTTGGTGCAATGCCTTCATAAGTGCTATGAAACGCTCCGAAAACCCAAAACATCTCAAAGTCGCCATCAGATAGTACCTATCCACTGTATCGTAGGCTTTCGCAAAATCCACTAGCAAAATACCATTGACTTCGTCTGATCTGGATCCGGCTGCTGCTCCTGTAAGATATGCATCATCATCACAACTGCACGATCCATCCGTCGACCATGTACGAATCCTTGCTGTGAATCGCCTACTAACCTCCCTAGAAACGCTTGTAACCGCGACGCTAAGATCTTCGCAAATATCTTGTAACTCGTCTGTAACAGAGATATGGGTCGATAATCCATTGCATTAGTTGACTCACCCTTTTTCTTGAGCGGAATGATCACGGCTTCCAAAAAAGATTCAGGCGGCGGTGCCCCTTTCAGTACATCATTGAAAACTTGAAGCAAATCCGGCATGAGTTCCTCTGTGAAATCCTTGAAGAAGTCGTTATTCAGCCCGTCGGGTCCACCAGCCTTCCTTCTTTCCAGTCGTTTGATCGCTAGTTGAATGTCTTCGGCCTGTATTGGTGCTAGTAAACTCTCATTTTCCCCAGAGGAGACTCGCCGTCGCGACCAATCCCTTACTAGCTCCTGGATCTTCTGAGTTACCTCCTTGTCCTGGATTTTCCTATGGACTGCTCCGAATATTTGCTGCCATGTACATGCAAATTTGTCTGGTATCGACATGTCTTGTGCGTGCGTAACTGACTGATCCTGCAGAACAATCTCCTCCACTCGTTGATCCCGCTCCCACGTCGCTGTACGCTGATACAGCCATCGTAGATTCTCGTTAGACCGACAAAAACGTCGTGCAATCCTTACCTGATTACATCTTGTAACTTCGTGTTCCGTGATCTGCAAAATATGATCACGACTTGTTACTCGACCATAAAGTGCCTGTTCCAGATGTTTCGCATGTCGTCTCCTCCGTTGCGCCACTCTCGATCTTACTCTTACTATAGCCGCTACCCAGGAATCCTTGACTGAGTCCCACCCGGCTGCCCCGGCTGAGTCCATTACATCCCCGTTCTCCATTAGTTCCTTTATTTCCTCTTGCACTCGTAATCCCCCAGCTCCACGAATCGGGTATTGTAGTCGGAAATGGTGGTTTCTTGGTCGTTGTTTCCTGCTTCGGGGTTGACGTACTTGAAGCTCGACTTGATCGTGATCCGACGGTACACCGGGCCTACTAGTGCTGACTCTATTGACCCACTCGAAATTCCTTTCAGAAACGTAGAATCGGTCTATTCGGCTGGCTGATTCTCCACGCCAGAAGGAGTAGTCAAGACCATTCTCCCTATTGTCAGAATGCACCGCTGTAAACTGTACCAAGGCCGTGCCCTGCAACTTCCACCTGCGGATTAGTCGCGTCAGTTCTGGGCATTCAGTTGTTCTTCTCCGCACAGGCCCCGTTCTATCTAACGGTGGGGATTCTACACAATTGAAGTCACCCCCGAGAATAACGTTAGGATGCTGCTGTAAGTTCCACGTCTCCAAACCCTTGTAAAAATGCGCCCTTTCCTTCTCGCTTGCCGACGGCGCATATATGTTTACATACTTCCAGTCGTTTACCTCCACCGCAATGATCCGCTCAGACCAGCCGCTAATCCACCACGGTCGTGGTGTCCATCCTCGTCTCGGTGTTAGTAATATTCCCACGCCTCCTGTCTTTTTCTGCGCTACACTCCACAAAGCCAAACGGTGAGTGACATCCGTATGATTCCACATACGTTCCCATTGCGCCGTTAAATCTTCCGCCTCCTTTCTACTTGTGATGTGCGTTTCTTGAATCAGGATACAGACGGGACGTGCTCGTACCGGTAAGTTTCTCCACGTTTGTAGCCATGCCAGCCTTGAACCAACTGAGAAACCTCGCACATTCTGCGTTATCACCCGGAATGCCGACTCCTCGACACCCCCTTCTGTCCTGTCTTGAATCGCATCCCTCATTTCTGTCTTCTCTACTGTAATTCTGCTGTACCGATCCATTTCTTTGAGTAGGGCTGATATGTCCTCCTCTTCCTGGTTAACGCGTGTCTTGCCCTTAGTAGCAATGAGGCGCTTGTGCACCTCGTGGCTGGACTGGGTTAGTCTGCTCCATGTCAACGTATTCTGGTTCCCTGTCGTTCAGAGAAACGTTAGTTAATGTTGTTATGAAAAAATCTGTCATGTCCATCCACGCAGAACTGTTGTCTTCCTCCAGCCGTTTTGCTATCACGCTAAAACCCGGTATTCGTGCGCGGGCCGTCTGGTAACGTCTGATCTTCACCCAGATTGGATCCTTCGGGAGCGCTGCTTCTCCAATAATTGCTGCTAGTTGTTTGCTGTAAACATAAGCGCACAAAGCCGTGAGAGCAAATCTTAGGTGCCTATGTGGTCCACATAGCTGCCACATCGGATTGTTGCCATAATTGAGCTCTTTTAGGGTCTTCCAATGGTGGCCACTTGCTCGCAACACTTCGCGTTGTTTTTCGTCCACTAGTATACTGACGCACTGAGCCCAGTCCTTTAGGAAATTCTCAACTTCTGACTGAGCTCCGGCCGAGGTTCCCAAGGTGATCAGCTCCTCCCAAAATTGACGTCTCCATTCTTTCGCCATTTCGGTAATCACTTCGTTGCTAAGTTTCCTGATTATGATGTGCGGTTTGTCACTGTATTCCAATAGTTGTGCTAGCGCCAGGCTGTCCTTCCTCGCGGCCTTCAACCACACATCTGGCGACGCATTTACTGTCGGGAATGGATCCACCTGCTGATGTGGCCATACCTGCCCCATCGCGTTCCACACTTGCTCCGCTAAGCACTCTGTTCCCCCGGTAGGTTCTGTGTCCATGTTCTCCAATCGTCCTGCTGCAAATAGATCCCTCTGCACCGACTCTGTGCCTGCTGTCACTTCCTCCCTGGAAGACTGGAAAGGTTCGTCTACGGCGCGCTTTTTCCGCGACCGCTGCTGCTCTGCATCTGTGATCTGCTCGTTATCCTTGTTATCGTCCAATTGTAGCCGACCTGAACCTTTTGACTCCTCCTCAGGTCCTTGTTCCGACTGGTCTGTTAACGCCAACGTTCCTTGTGTGGTGTTATACCACTCTTTTAATATCCCCGCTGGGATATTATATCTTTGTGCCAGTATTTTGCAGACCGACTCTTGCGCCATGTCTGCTTGTAGTAGTTCTGCTTGCCTATGTTCCGGCAAATACATGGCTGTTTCTACCAGAAACTGTAGTAACCCATGGTGCCGTGCGTCCTCTTCCTTTAGTAACTGTTCCACTTGCGCACGAATCACATTTCCTGGCGACCAGTCCGTGGGGACGCTTACCAATTGCCCCCCCCTGGTCGGTCGCTCCTTCCTCTCCTCGCATCCGCTTATTTGATCCTCCGCCTCCTCCTGATTCATACATCACCACGTCCTGCTGTACTGGTGCCACCGTATTCGTTCCTTCAGTTGACCTCCATCCGTGTACATAGGCCTGGTAGTGAATGTTCTCGAAATGTAGTACCAGGGGTAACTTACCTTTACCTTCCTTTACCGCGTTTTTTATCTTGATCACTTCCTTGATGCATTGTCCTAAGGAGATGGGGAATTCACCGCACGTGGCAAATTTACGGCTTTGATGCACCCTGATTTCTGGCGAAAAGTGAATAACCCCGGGCTTGCCACTCACCACATCCATGCTGATCACAAAAATGTGTCTTTGAAGGAGCGTACCTAGGCAAATTAGGGTATCGTTACTACCCCAATTCTGACTACTTACCGTCACTTCCAACTCGGACGGACTGTTGCCATAATCCTGCAGATACTGCTTGAACTCCAATTCCGATTGTTTAGCCGCCATTTTGTCATATCCCCTGCCAAGACTGCGTAACGTCTGCTTGCGTACCCCGGCCGGGAACTTCGCCTTAAAGTCCGACAAACCCCTCGCTGCTCCTCCTTTCTTGATACACGCCGTTGCCTGTTCTAAAATGTTAGGGCTGTCTTCAAGTGAGGAGTTAAAAAGTGCCTGCACGACACTATAAGCTTGCCAATTCCCGGTCGCTGGTGTCCTCACTTGTTGCAGCCCCATCGCCAGTAGTGCATCATTTAGGTTTCCCTCCTGAACTGTTACCTCTGGCTCTGCCTCCCACGGGAATGGTTGTAGCGGTCCTTCCGAATGTGCCAAGGTCCTACTGTACGACCCTAACTCCTCCTTCACTCGTGCCTCTACAATCAACACATCTGAGTTGTCCTGTTGGCGTCGTTGCGCTCCCACTGTGCCACGATTTTTATCCTTGGGTACCGACACATTTTTGATTTTTACCGGTTTCGGTTCCGGTTCCGGTTCAGTTTTTATGGTTTTGTCATTCGGTCCACTTGCACTATCCACTTTTGAGACCACCTCCTTCCGCTTACTCTTACCGTTAGTTTGTGCCTCTACCGTTGCCGTCGAATCTAACGGTTGGTTCTGCTTGCCTTTTCCCATCTCACTGTTTTCCTGTTGCCTGACTCGAGAAGATGTCCCATTTCTTCTTTTAGTGACTACCATCCATTCGTTCTCACCTGTTCCTGTATCTGCTGACTCGTGACCCGTTGCTGGAGAAGGGCCCTCCTGATCGGTCTTCGCTGACGCGGGGGCCGGTACTGTGTCCTGTTGCGTTTGCACATCCGTTTGTATCGGCTGTTTATCCGTCAAGATGCTGGCCGACTGGTTTTCCTGGTCTTTTAACCTCCGTTTACTCAACAACGCATCCTGTTCGTCACAATGCTCCCGAACTTCCTTGATTAGCATCTCCATACTGTCAAAAATGGGGTCTGGCGTGTCGATGAGTTCCGCTTCTTCCACCGAAATCGTGAGACAATGCTCGTCCTGTAAACTTTTCTGTGCAATCGCACAACTCCTGATTTGATGTCCCGCTTCTCCTCATCGTAGGCAGTGTATCTTCCCCCTCGTATTTGGGTGTTCCAACGTCAAGGTATGGCCACACCACATCACTCTCCACACATCCCTCAGCTTCTTGGGGCACCCGCTAGCTGCAATGACGATTTCCCAATCTAATGAAGTTGCGGATAATGGCCCTCCAGAATCCAGTTCCTCGAAACGAAAGTCCACTGTGATGACTGATTGTAGATAGCCATGCAGCCTCATGATGTCTATGTTGCGTGTGACATTCCGCATGATGATCGCGTAATCCGGTCTTAAGCCCAAGCCCGAGCTTCCACCTGATACTTTTCTGGACCATACCGGTTCATCTACCTTCTCTTTCGCATGTAAGTTGCGCAAAGCGTGGATTTGTTTGTGATATGGAACCCTCAGCTCTTCATATCGTTTTGCTATTTCTCGTGTTAGGAAGTGCAGATGAAGGCAGTGATCGGACTGATTGTAGCTTATCGACTTGACCTTTCCAAGCATTTCCAGAGCCTCTCATTAGCTAATCCCCGTGCTGTCGCCGCGGTCGCGATGCTTTCCTGCAGGCTCTTCGTACTCTGAAATGCCTTTTTTATCGCTGCTTCACCCTGTAAATCCATAATTAAACATCCTTCTACTCTCACTCTAATCGTTAAAATTAGCCGTAGACGATCGTTAGATGTCATAATTTGTCGTAAGAATTGTGGCAGCGTGCGTGATAAAATCGTTCCCTCTGCCAGCCCTTTGACTATTTGCCACTCTTCTGGGCTTCCGTCTCGAAATTTTTGCTTGTCCTTACCACCCCACTCCTTTTCACATACTTTAGTCAAAGTGGCAATTCGCTCTGGTGAATAAACATCAGGATTGAATAAATAGGCAGTGTACCTAGGCTTTACCTTAACCGCTTCCGCTTTTTGTCCCGTTACTTTATGGAGCCATCCTTCCAACACACTTTGTCCTTTAACCTCTACTTCCACTTGACAACTACCTATTTTACGGGCCAGGATTGTGACAAGTGGTTTGTTGAGTTTAAGCGCTAGTTGCCATGCATCTAGCGCCTTTTGAAACCACACCTTCCAGCTTAGTTTATGCTTTACTACCAATAACTCGAATAAGTCAATTAAACGTTCCAGTTCCGGGTTTGACAACTTGAATTTCTGACCACCAGCTTGCTTGCCGCCTCTTTGCGTGCGTTTTATGGAGGAGTAGGAAACTTGGAACAGCTGAAAAGTCAGATCCAACCACGTTTGTAATCGTGGTCTGGACAGTTCTGCTTCTTTGAGGGTATGAGAAAGTACAAGAGCCAGTTCCTCTGGCGTGTTCGGTTTACCCGTTGTTGACTGCTTCTCGCCATCCCTTGTTTTCCTTGCCTCCACCACGGGCTCCTCTATTCCTTCCATGTCACCCTCCTCCAAAGTAGCCTCTCTCGGTTTTCCTTCCGTGAGATCTATAACCGTCTCTTTCTCATGTTTCGTCCTTGAAGCTGGATCCTCAGTGTCATCCTGAGGTTCATTTTATTCCGGCGACTCAGGTACTATCTCGTCAATTTCCTGCTGAGTCGCACCCCCATGCCCTTCGGATGGCATACTATCTCCTCCCCCAGCCTCATCAGGCTTATCCGGGGGGTTTCTTTCTTTTCCAGGGTCACCTGGGGAGAGCATTAGTCTTAAACTCGCTGTTGTAGTAAGTTTGTCGTGCAAGCTCAGATCCACTTCCTACCTTTGCTGGGTAGGTGGGGTCTATGCGACAAAATCGGGACTGGGATGATAAAGGTTATGTTCTGACCAGGGATGCAAATTTACACGTAAGATAACATTACAGGTGTTATATTACATGTAAGCTACATGTCAGGTCGAATGATGATGGTTCTTCGTTGGATACTTAAAGCATATACTTTAGTGAATTAATTAGTTCGAATTTTGCTTAGACGCCTTCTCAACCCAGTGAAGGTTGAGCAATGATCCGGACTACGTCTCACACGCTAAGCAGCTGCACTACGAAACTATGAGCACGATGGGCCCACGGCCTGACCCCCTCATGATAATAGTTTATCATCCGGGAACAGAGGCCAGCTCAACAGCCTTTACCAAAGGACACGTCGACAGACAACGACGCTCCAGCGGAAACACTAGCCTCTCCAAAAAAGTTCTTGTCACCAACGATCACGGAAACCTGAGTCGGAATCGGTTTTACCGAAACAGACTCATCAGGAATCAAGTGTGACTAATCCGACTGACTCTCTCTTAAAGGATCAAAATAGACCATAACAGCCAGACACCATAAGCTCCTCAGCAAATGACTTAGCTAACGCTCTAACAATGGCCAATGAAGGAGGCACGAACCCAACACCGAGAGTTCAGAGAGACATTATGCAAAACCTTTTTGAGCAGATATATCAGAAGGCGAAAGGACCACTTTCGAGATTGTCCTCAATCGCACAACGTCTCTCGTTCAAGTTCAATTGAAGAATGTTGAATGTTAAAGATTCTTTGATCTCTTCGAGACAATCATTATTACCCAGAAGAGTGAATGGACAGTATGGCGCCAACGGATTGTCGGTGCTGCATTGAGCGTTCAACGCTCTAAGCAAATATTTGAATCCTTCAAATGTTTGAAGGACTTCTATAGAAAATCATTGGGTAAAATCAGATCCAATTAGCGGGAAAAGGACCTGATCCGCTAACAAGATGGGCTTCCAAACTAACGGGATCTTCTGAGATGTCCTCAAAGGAAGCAATTGCATCGAGCCATTTCTTTTTAAAAAGGACACCTACTCACAGACGAGATCAAACTTCTTCGCAAAGAGTGTGAACCGATATATTTAGTAGTAAAATATAGTCTAATTAGTCTTAACTATTAGCTACAATGAACATGTGCATTCTAGAATATACTCTAGTCTCAGTCATCTTGGATGTGTTTTCGTCGATTGACACTCATGGTTGTTCTTGGTAAGGTGTTGGAGAGTCCAGATCCGGTGCTGGAGGTTGATTGAAGACGCACTGTGAACTGATTTTCAGTCGGATACCTTTTTCCCTCGTTGCATATAGTCTTGCTTCATAATCTGCCACTGCCTCGACTTGAGCCCGGCATTGACACCAAATGAATTCGAGATGATCGTATGCATCTTTCACGATTCCTTGAAAAATAGCTTGATTTCTAAGCTGCCATAACCATGCGATACCGATCCCACAGAGTCATTTCCATAGCCGCTGAAAAACGTCTGTGTACGAATCATCATACCACCCATGTTGTTGCATCATCGCCTTTTTAATACATGAACCTATAGGAGGTGCACATCGAGATACAACCGCTGTTTGAAAGGTGCCTAAGGCCGAGTCCGAAATCATCATTCCTCTCCACTGCTGAATCAGCCGCCGCCAGAAGACCCTCGCCCGTTTACATTCCCAGAGAATGTGGCAAATATCTGTCCTTGTACGGTACAGCTGTCATCTAGCTAACAGCGCCTGTCTGAGTTCGTCCGAACGTGAAAGTTGTTAAGTTGCATAGTGACAGCTCTGAACTGTACCCACACTAGATAGTTAGTCAACACATTATCGTGATTCCATACCTGATGAGGCTCCACATCTTGTATGTTAGCCAAGAGCTTGTATCACAGCGATTTTTCCACTTCGACAGTAGAGTTTGCAATTGTGGTGCTATCCCGTGGAAATACAACTTTCGGAAGGACCTTCGTATTTTGGGCCATATCTTCCTGATTGGTGTATTGTCCTCTACCGTCCAACTTATAAAATGTAAGTCCGGATGGGGGTAGAATACCACTGACGCACCACTATTTGACGGGATATCATCAGTTTCCGGAATTGTACTGGATACTACCTTCTATACAATCCCATCTGATCGTTGTGTTAGGTTTACAGTGTCTCCGTTGACTATCGCTGTACCTCGGACTAACCCAGGGGCCACTAAGGTCCATATGAGCGATTCCAAGCAAGCTGTTCCTCGACATAAAAGGATTGGTGGCCGTTCTCCAATAGTATGACCAATTTCCACCCTTGGCGACGATAGCATGATGGCACATAACCATCTTCCTCTTTTGGCGCTCGTGTGTGATATTCCTTCAACTTCCTGCACCTGCCAAACATAATTTGTTTTCGTTAGTCGAACGATCCCTAATTCCCGAATAGGTACGAGCGGTATGCGGTCGTATTTCCGCGGAATTTATTCCATCGCCCTTTCTTCTTCAATCCACAGGTTGGACGCCCAACTGTAAGTCCCCCAAAACGGGACCATCAATTGAGGGAGCAGGTCGTGATAGGGGTACTCATCGGTGTCTAGTGTGATACCAAACACATCATCATATTTAAGTTCCTGGCCTTTCTTCTTTCCATAATACCAATCGCATTTGGTAATACCGTCTGAGTATACCTCTGTAACTGCACGATTTGATCAGATTTCTGTCCTATCCATTCCATGACTGTTCTTGCCAATGATCACATTCGCGCCGAACCGACTGATCATCCTCTTGGCAGACTGTGTAGCCTGTTACTGGCGTTATCATTAACCCTGCCGAAGCGTCGGATCCAATACCAGCCAAGTCTAACCACGTCCTTTGATAACAATCGCGCGCTGCTATAAGCCACTGATATGCCAATTTTAATCGTTGAACCGTTAAAGCCACTGGAATCGAAATAAGACCTACTCCCCCGGCCGCATGCGGGGTAAATAGTAAGGTCGGCGATATCTTGTGGCGCTCTTTCTCACCTATGGTACTGTTTCGCGACAGAAAGGCCTTCAGAATATCAAGTTCTTGCAGTGCGTCGGCCGGAGGATCGAACATCCGAGCTGTGAACAAAATGAAAGGAATCGCAATCATGTTAAACAATTGTACTCTTTTCATAAAAGACGTACCATATTCCGTTGTTGTTGCTAATCTCCGTTGTATACCCCGAATTCGCAGTGCCCAATTTACGCTTTTTTAGTCCGCCCACCCAAAGAAATAACCTAAATATCTTATGGTTTCTCCTTCCGGTGAAACCGGTAAAGTGTACCACTTTTCAGGTACATGAACCGAATTTAGAAATAAAAATTTACTTTTGGCTGGTTGAACGTGCAGACCCGATAGATCTCCAAACCGGCAGACTACTTCCAGGGCTATTGGCTCTTGTTCCTCGTGTCTTACGAAAATCGTCGAGTCATCCACAAAAGCAGAAAACCGATGCTGTATGGTCTCATCGCTTTTTCAAGGGTGAATCCCCGCTATTCTCTCTTCCTGAAGTTGAGCTAAAGCAGTGACTCGACCGCTAGGATGAAAAGAAGAGGTACCCTTGCCGTATTCCTGACTTAACATCTATTGGCTTCGAAAACTGATTGTTTACCAAGAATTCCGCTGTCGTCCCTGCATGAATTCTATTGATCAAATCAATCAAATGGTCCGAAAATCCAAACAGGCGTAACACCGAGAATATGTATTTCCTATCAACCGTATCATAGGCCTTACTGAAGTCTAAGAACAAAATCCCAGCACTCTGTGCCGCTGAAACCTTTCGCTGAGCCTGATATTTTTCGAAAGTTGACTTCATCATGTAACAGCTTTGTCCATACGTCTGCCTGAGACAAATCCCTGTTGGGTCTCCCCAATCAACTTCCCCAAGAAGGACTGAAGCTGGCGAGAAATAATTTTCGCGAAAAGTTTGAACCTAGTGTCAGCAAGGAGATAGGCCGATAGTCCAGGGCATCACTGAAATCCCCTCACTTGCGTAACGGAATTACTACTGCCTTCAAGCCTGAACGTGGCGGATTTGCACCGGCTAATATGTCATTGAAGATTTGCGTCAATGGTCCCATCAGCATGTTCGCAAAATCCTTATAGAAGTCATCGCCTAGTCCATTACGGCCGGCTGCTTTTCTGCGATCCACACATTTTATTGCCCATTCGA
>MIQA02019562.1:0-38924 GCA_001887855.2 Sclerospora graminicola
CAGAGGAGACTCGCCGTCGCGACCAATCCCTTACTAGCTCCTGGATCTTCTGAGTTACCTCCTTGTCCTGGATTTTCCTATGGACTGCTCCGAATATTTGCTGCCATGTACATGCAAATTTGTCTGGTATCGACATGTCTTGTGCGTGCGTAACTGACTGATCCTGCAGAACAATCTCCTCCACTCGTTGATCCCGCTCCCACGTCGCTGTACGCTGATACAGCCATCGTAGATTCTCGTTAGACCGACAAAAACGTCGTGCAATCCTTACCTGATTACATCTTGTAACTTCGTGTTCCGTGATCTGCAAAATATGATCACGACTTGTTACTCGACCATAAAGTGCCTGTTCCAGATGTTTCGCATGTCGTCTCCTCCGTTGCGCCACTCTCGATCTTACTCTTACTATAGCCGCTACCCAGGAATCCTTGACTGAGTCCCACCCGGCTGCCCCGGCTGAGTCCATTACATCCCCGTTCTCCATTAGTTCCTTTATTTCCTCTTGCACTCGTAATCCCCCAGCTCCACGAATCGGGTATTGTAGTCGGAAATGGTGGTTTCTTGGTCGTTGTTTCCTGCTTCGGGGTTGACGTACTTGAAGCTCGACTTGATCGTGATCCGACGGTACACCGGGCCTACTAGTGCTGACTCTATTGACCCACTCGAAATTCCTTTCAGAAACGTAGAATCGGTCTATTCGGCTGGCTGATTCTCCACGCCAGAAGGAGTAGTCAAGACCATTCTCCCTATTGTCAGAATGCACCGCTGTAAACTGTACCAAGGCCGTGCCCTGCAACTTCCACCTGCGGATTAGTCGCGTCAGTTCTGGGCATTCAGTTGTTCTTCTCCGCACAGGCCCCGTTCTATCTAACGGTGGGGATTCTACACAATTGAAGTCACCCCCGAGAATAACGTTAGGATGCTGCTGTAAGTTCCACGTCTCCAAACCCTTGTAAAAATGCGCCCTTTCCTTCTCGCTTGCCGACGGCGCATATATGTTTACATACTTCCAGTCGTTTACCTCCACCGCAATGATCCGCTCAGACCAGCCGCTAATCCACCACGGTCGTGGTGTCCATCCTCGTCTCGGTGTTAGTAATATTCCCACGCCTCCTGTCTTTTTCTGCGCTACACTCCACAAAGCCAAACGGTGAGTGACATCCGTATGATTCCACATACGTTCCCATTGCGCCGTTAAATCTTCCGCCTCCTTTCTACTTGTGATGTGCGTTTCTTGAATCAGGATACAGACGGGACGTGCTCGTACCGGTAAGTTTCTCCACGTTTGTAGCCATGCCAGCCTTGAACCAACTGAGAAACCTCGCACATTCTGCGTTATCACCCGGAATGCCGACTCCTCGACACCCCCTTCTGTCCTGTCTTGAATCGCATCCCTCATTTCTGTCTTCTCTACTGTAATTCTGCTGTACCGATCCATTTCTTTGAGTAGGGCTGATATGTCCTCCTCTTCCTGGTTAACGCGTGTCTTGCCCTTAGTAGCAATGAGGCGCTTGTGCACCTCGTGGCTGGACTGGGTTAGTCTGCTCCATGTCAACGTATTCTGGTTCCCTGTCGTTCAGAGAAACGTTAGTTAATGTTGTTATGAAAAAATCTGTCATGTCCATCCACGCAGAACTGTTGTCTTCCTC
This sequence comes from Sclerospora graminicola, assembly GCA_001887855.2. Classification (NCBI taxonomy): domain Eukaryota; phylum Oomycota; class Peronosporomycetes; order Peronosporales; family Peronosporaceae; genus Sclerospora; species Sclerospora graminicola. The sequence goes on from MIQA02019562.1 coordinate 1,650, forward strand.
CAGCCGTTTTGCTATCACGCTAAAACCCGGTATTCGTGCGCGGGCCGTCTGGTAACGTCTGATCTTCACCCAGATTGGATCCTTCGGGAGCGCTGCTTCTCCAATAATTGCTGCTAGTTGTTTGCTGTAAACATAAGCGCACAAAGCCGTGAGAGCAAATCTTAGGTGCCTATGTGGTCCACAAAGCTGCCACATCGGATTGTTGCCATAATTGAGCTCTTTTAGGGTCTTCCAATGGTGGCCACTTGCTCGCAACACTTCGCGTTGTTTTTCGTCCACTAGTATACTGACGCACTGAGCCCAGTCCTTTAGGAAATTCTCAACTTCTGACTGAGCTCCGGCCGAGGTTCCCAAGGTGATCAGCTCCTCCCAAAATTGACGTCTCCATTCTTTCGCCATTTCGGTAATCACTTCGTTGCTAAGTTTCCTGATTATGATGTGCGGTTTGTCACTGTATTCCAATAGTTGTGCTAGCGCCAGGCTGTCCTTCCTCGCGGCCTTCAACCACACATCTGGCGACGCATTTACTGTCGGGAATGGATCCACCTGCTGATGTGGCCATACCTGCCCCATCGCGTTCCACACTTGCTCCGCTAAGCACTCTGTTCCCCCGGTAGGTTCTGTGTCCATGTTCTCCAATCGTCCTGCTGCAAATAGATCCCTCTGCACCGACTCTGTGCCTGCTGTCACTTCCTCCCTGGAAGACTGGAAAGGTTCGTCTACGGCGCGCTTTTTCCGCGACCGCTGCTGCTCTGCATCTGTGATCTGCTCGTTATCCTTGTTATCGTCCAATTGTAGCCGACCTGAACCTTTTGACTCCTCCTCAGGTCCTTGTTCCGACTGGTCTGTTAACGCCAACGTTCCTTGTGTGGTGTTATACCACTCTTTTAATATCCCCGCTGGGATATTATATCTTTGTGCCAGTATTTTGCAGACCGACTCTTGCGCCATGTCTGCTTGTAGTAGTTCTGCTTGCCTATGTTCCGGCAAATACATGGCTGTTTCTACCAGAAACTGTAGTAACCCATGGTGCCGTGCGTCCTCTTCCTTTAGTAACTGTTCCACTTGCGCACGAATCACATTTCCTGGCGACCAGTCCGTGGGGACGCTTACCAATTGCCCCCCCCTGGTCGGTCGCTCCTTCCTCTCCTCGCATCCGCTTATTTGATCCTCCGCCTCCTCCTGATTCATACATCACCACGTCCTGCTGTACTGGTGCCACCGTATTCGTTCCTTCAGTTGACCTCCATCCGTGTACATAGGCCTGGTAGTGAATGTTCTCGAAATGTAGTACCAGGGGTAACTTACCTTTACCTTCCTTTACCGCGTTTTTTATCTTGATCACTTCCTTGATGCATTGTCCTAAGGAGATGGGGAATTCACCGCACGTGGCAAATTTACGGCTTTGATGCACCCTGATTTCTGGCGAAAAGTGAATAACCCCGGGCTTGCCACTCACCACATCCATGCTGATCACAAAAATGTGTCTTTGAAGGAGCGTACCTAGGCAAATTAGGGTATCGTTACTACCCCAATTCTGACTACTTACCGTCACTTCCAACTCGGACGGACTGTTGCCATAATCCTGCAGATACTGCTTGAACTCCAATTCCGATTGTTTAGCCGCCATTTTGTCATATCCCCTGCCAAGACTGCGTAACGTCTGCTTGCGTACCCCGGCCGGGAACTTCGCCTTAAAGTCCGACAAACCCCTCGCTGCTCCTCCTTTCTTGATACACGCCGTTGCCTGTTCTAAAATGTTAGGGCTGTCTTCAAGTGAGGAGTTAAAAAGTGCCTGCACGACACTATAAGCTTGCCAATTCCCGGTCGCTGGTGTCCTCACTTGTTGCAGCCCCATCGCCAGTAGTGCATCATTTAGGTTTCCCTCCTGAACTGTTACCTCTGGCTCTGCCTCCCACGGGAATGGTTGTAGCGGTCCTTCCGAATGTGCCAAGGTCCTACTGTACGACCCTAACTCCTCCTTCACTCGTGCCTCTACAATCAACACATCTGAGTTGTCCTGTTGGCGTCGTTGCGCTCCCACTGTGCCACGATTTTTATCCTTGGGTACCGACACATTTTTGATTTTTACCGGTTTCGGTTCCGGTTCCGGTTCAGTTTTTATGGTTTTGTCATTCGGTCCACTTGCACTATCCACTTTTGAGACCACCTCCTTCCGCTTACTCTTACCGTTAGTTTGTGCCTCTACCGTTGCCGTCGAATCTAACGGTTGGTTCTGCTTGCCTTTTCCCATCTCACTGTTTTCCTGTTGCCTGACTCGAGAAGATGTCCCATTTCTTCTTTTAGTGACTACCATCCATTCGTTCTCACCTGTTCCTGTATCTGCTGACTCGTGACCCGTTGCTGGAGAAGGGCCCTCCTGATCGGTCTTCGCTGACGCGGGGGCCGGTACTGTGTCCTGTTGCGTTTGCACATCCGTTTGTATCGGCTGTTTATCCGTCAAGATGCTGGCCGACTGGTTTTCCTGGTCTTTTAACCTCCGTTTACTCAACAACGCATCCTGTTCGTCACAATGCTCCCGAACTTCCTTGATTAGCATCTCCATACTGTCAAAAATGGGGTCTGGCGTGTCGATGAGTTCCGCTTCTTCCACCGAAATCGTGAGACAATGCTCGTCCTGTAAACTTTTCTGTGCAATCGCACAACTCCTGATTTGATGTCCCGCTTCTCCTCATCGTAGGCAGTGTATCTTCCCCCTCGTATTTGGGTGTTCCAACGTCAAGGTATGGCCACACCACATCACTCTCCACACATCCCTCAGCTTCTTGGGGCACCCGCTAGCTGCAATGACGATTTCCCAATCTAATGAAGTTGCGGATAATGGCCCTCCAGAATCCAGTTCCTCGAAACGAAAGTCCACTGTGATGACTGATTGTAGATAGCCATGCAGCCTCATGATGTCTATGTTGCGTGTGACATTCCGCATGATGATCGCGTAATCCGGTCTTAAGCCCAAGCCCGAGCTTCCACCTGATACTTTTCTGGACCATACCGGTTCATCTACCTTCTCTTTCGCATGTAAGTTGCGCAAAGCGTGGATTTGTTTGTGATATGGAACCCTCAGCTCTTCATATCGTTTTGCTATTTCTCGTGTTAGGAAGTGCAGATGAAGGCAGTGATCGGACTGATTGTAGCTTATCGACTTGACCTTTCCAAGCATTTCCAGAGCCTCTCATTAGCTAATCCCCGTGCTGTCGCCGCGGTCGCGATGCTTTCCTGCAGGCTCTTCGTACTCTGAAATGCCTTTTTTATCGCTGCTTCACCCTGTAAATCCATAATTAAACATCCTTCTACTCTCACTCTAATCGTTAAAATTAGCCGTAGACGATCGTTAGATGTCATAATTTGTCGTAAGAATTGTGGCAGCGTGCGTGATAAAATCGTTCCCTCTGCCAGCCCTTTGACTATTTGCCACTCTTCTGGGCTTCCGTCTCGAAATTTTTGCTTGTCCTTACCACCCCACTCCTTTTCACATACTTTAGTCAAAGTGGCAATTCGCTCTGGTGAATAAACATCAGGATTGAATAAATAGGCAGTGTACCTAGGCTTTACCTTAACCGCTTCCGCTTTTTGTCCCGTTACTTTATGGAGCCATCCTTCCAACACACTTTGTCCTTTAACCTCTACTTCCACTTGACAACTACCTATTTTACGGGCCAGGATTGTGACAAGTGGTTTGTTGAGTTTAAGCGCTAGTTGCCATGCATCTAGCGCCTTTTGAAACCACACCTTCCAGCTTAGTTTATGCTTTACTACCAATAACTCGAATAAGTCAATTAAACGTTCCAGTTCCGGGTTTGACAGCTTTAATTTCTGTCCACCGGCTTGCTTGCCGCCTCTTTGCGTGCGTTTTGTGGAGTAGTAGGAAACTTGGAACAGCTGATAAGTCAGATCCAACCACGTTTGTAATCGTGGTCTGGACAGTTCTGCTTCTTTGAGGGTATGAAAAAGTACGAGAGCCAGTTCCTCTGGCGTGTTTGGTTTACCCGGGGTTGACTGCTTCTCGCCATCCCTTGTCTTCCTTGGCTCCTCCACGGGCTCCTCTATTCCTTTCATGTTAACCTCCTCCGGAGTAGCCGCTCTCGGTTTTCCTTCCGTGAGATCTATGACCGCCTCTTTCACATGTTGCGTCCTTGAAGCTGGATCCTCAGTGTCTTCCTGAGGTTCGTTTACTTCCGGTGACTCAGGTACTATCTCGTCAATGTCCTGCTGAGTCACACCCCCATGCCCTTCGGAGGGCATACTATCTCCGCTCCCGGCCTCAACAGACTTATCCGGGGGTTTCCTTTCATTACCAGGGTCACCTCCTGGGGAGAGCATTAGTCTTAAACTCGCTGTTGTAGTAAGTTTGTCGTGCAAGCCCAGATCCACTTCCTACCTTTGCTGGGTAGGTGGGGTCTATGCGACAAAATCGGGACTGGGATGATAAAGGTTATGTTCTGACCAGGGATGCAAATTTACACGTAAGATAACATTACAGGTGTTATATTACATGTAAGCTACATGTCAGGTCGAATGATGATGGTTCTTCGTTGGATACTTAAAGCATATACTTTAGTGAATTAATTAGTTCGAATTTTGCTTAGACGCCTTCTCAACCCAGTGAAGGTTGAGCAATGATCCGGACTACGTCTCACACGCTAAGCAGCTGCACTACGAAACTATGAGCACGATGGGCCCACGGCCTGACCCCCTCATGATAATAGTTTATCATCCGGGAACAGAGGCCAGCTCAACAGCCTTTACCAAAGGACACGTCGACAGACAACGACGCTCCAGCGGAAACACTAGCCTCTCCAAAAAAGTTCTTGTCACCAACGATCACGGAAACCTGAGTCGGAATCGGTTTTACCGAAACAGACTCATCAGGAATCAAGTGTGACTAATCCGACTGACTCTCTCTTAAAGGATCAAAATAGACCATAACAGCCAGACACCATAAGCTCCTCAGCAAATGACTTAGCTAACGCTCTAACAATGGCCAATGAAGGAGGCACGAACCCAACACCGAGAGTTCAGAGAGACATTATGCAAAACCTTTTTGAGCAGATATATCAGAAGGCGAAAGGACCACTTTCGAGATTGTCCTCAATCGCACAACGTCTCTCGTTCAAGTTCAATTGAAGAATGTTGAATGTTAAAGATTCTTTGATCTCTTCGAGACAATCATTATTACCCAGAAGAGTGAATGGACAGTATGGCGCCAACGGATTGTCGGTGCTGCATTGAGCGTTCAACGCTCTAAGCAAATATTTGAATCCTTCAAATGTTTGAAGGACTTCTATAGAAAATCATTGGGTAAAATCAGATCCAATTAGCGGGAAAAGGACCTGATCCGCTAACAAGATGGGCTTCCAAACTAACGGGATCTTCTGAGATGTCCTCAAAGGAAGCAATTGCATCGAGCCATTTCTTTTTAAAAAGGACACCTACTCACAGACGAGATCAAACTTCTTCGCAAAGAGTGTGAACCGATATATTTAGTAGTAAAATATAGTCTAATTAGTCTTAACTATTAGCTACAATGAACATGTGCATTCTAGAATATACTCTAGTCTCAGTCATCTTGGATGTGTTTTCGTCGATTGACACTCATGGTTGTTCTTGGTAAGGTGTTGGAGAGTCCAGATCCGGTGCTGGAGGTTGATTGAAGACGCACTGTGAACTGATTTTCAGTCGGATACCTTTTTCCCTCGTTGCATATAGTCTTGCTTCATAATCTGCCACTGCCTCGACTTGAGCCCGGCATTGACACCAAATGAATTCGAGATGATCGTATGCATCTTTCACGATTCCTTGAAAAATAGCTTGATTTCTAAGCTGCCATAACCATGCGATACCGATCCCACAGAGTCATTTCCATAGCCGCTGAAAAACGTCTGTGTACGAATCATCATACCACCCATGTTGTTGCATCATCGCCTTTTTAATACATGAACCTATAGGAGGTGCACATCGAGATACAACCGCTGTTTGAAAGGTGCCTAAGGCCGAGTCCGAAATCATCATTCCTCTCCACTGCTGAATCAGCCGCCGCCAGAAGACCCTCGCCCGTTTACATTCCCAGAGAATGTGGCAAATATCTGTCCTTGTACGGTACAGCTGTCATCTAGCTAACAGCGCCTGTCTGAGTTCGTCCGAACGTGAAAGTTGTTAAGTTGCATAGTGACAGCTCTGAACTGTACCCACACTAGATAGTTAGTCAACACATTATCGTGATTCCATACCTGATGAGGCTCCACATCTTGTATGTTAGTCCACCAAGAGCTTGTATCACAGCGATTTTTCCACTTCGACAGTAGAGTTTGCAATTGTGGTGCTATCCCGTGGAAATACAACTTTCGGAAGGACCTTCGTATTTTGGGCCATATCTTCCTGATTGGTGTATTGTCCTCTACCGTCCAACTTATAAAATGTAAGTCCGGATGGGGGTAGAATACCACTGACGCACCACTATTTGACGGGATATCATCAGTTTCCGGAATTGTACTGGATACTACCTTCTATACAATCCCATCTGATCGTTGTGTTAGGTTTACAGTGTCTCCGTTGACTATCGCTGTACCTCGGACTAACCCAGGGGCCACTAAGGTCCATATGAGCGATTCCAAGCAAGCTGTTCCTCGACATAAAAGGATTGGTGGCCGTTCTCCAATAGTATGACCAATTTCCACCCTTGGCGACGATAGCATGATGGCACATAACCATCTTCCTCTTTTGGCGCTCGTGTGTGATATTCCTTCAACTTCCTGCACCTGCCAAACATAATTTGTTTTCGTTAGTCGAACGATCCCTAATTCCCGAATAGGTACGAGCGGTATGCGGTCGTATTTCCGCGGAATTTATTCCATCGCCCTTTCTTCTTCAATCCACAGGTTGGACGCCCAACTGTAAGTCCCCCAAAACGGGACCATCAATTGAGGGAGCAGGTCGTGATAGGGGTACTCATCGGTGTCTAGTGTGATACCAAACACATCATCATATTTAAGTTCCTGGCCTTTCTTCTTTCCATAATACCAATCGCATTTGGTAATACCGTCTGAGTATACCTCTGTAACTGCACGATTTGATCAGATTTCTGTCCTATCCATTCCATGACTGTTCTTGCCAATGATCACATTCGCGCCGAACCGACTGAACATCCTCTTGGCAGACTGTGTAGCCTGTTACTGGCGTTATCATTAACCCTGCCGAAGCGTCGGATCCAATACCAGCCAAGTCTAACCACGTCCTTTGATAACAATCGCGCGCTGCTATAAGCCACTGATATGCCAATTTTAATCGTTGAACCGTTAAAGCCACTGGAATCGAAATAAGACCTACTCCCCCGGCCGCATGCGGGGTAAATAGTAAGGTCGGCGATATCTTGTGGCGCTCTTTCTCACCTATGGTACTGTTTCGCGACAGAAAGGCCTTCAGAATATCAAGTTCTTGCAGTGCGTCGGCCGGAGGATCGAACATCCGAGCTGTGAACAAAATGAAAGGAATCGCAATCATGTTAAACAATTGTACTCTTTTCATAAAAGACGTACCATATTCCGTTGTTGTTGCTAATCTCCGTTGTATACCCCGAATTCGCAGTGCCCAATTTACGCTTTTTTAGTCCGCCCACCCAAAGAAATAACCTAAATATCTTATGGTTTCTCCTTCCGGTGAAACCGGTAAAGTGTACCACTTTTCAGGTACATGAACCGAATTTAGAAATAAAAATTTACTTTTGGCTGGTTGAACGTGCAGACCCGATAGATCTCCAAACCGGCAGACTACTTCCAGGGCTATTGGCTCTTGTTCCTCGTGTCTTACGAAAATCGTCGAGTCATCCACAAAAGCAGAAAACCGATGCTGTATGGTCTCATCGCTTTTTCAAGGGTGAATCCCCGCTATTCTCTCTTCCTGAAGTTGAGCTAAAGCAGTGACTCGACCGCTAGGATGAAAAGAAGAGGTACCCTTGCCGTATTCCTGACTTAACATCTATTGGCTTCGAAAACTGATTGTTTACCAAGAATTCCGCTGTCGTCCCTGCATGAATTCTATTGATCAAATCAATCAAATGGTCCGAAAATCCAAACAGGCGTAACACCGAGAATATGTATTTCCTATCAACCGTATCATAGGCCTTACTGAAGTCTAAGAACAAAATCCCAGCACTCTGTGCCGCTGAAACCTTTCGCTGAGCCTGATATTTTTCGAAAGTTGACTTCATCATGTAACAGCTTTGTCCATACGTCTGCCTGAGACAAATCCCTGTTGGGTCTCCCCAATCAACTTCCCCAAGAAGGACTGAAGCTGGCGAGAAATAATTTTCGCGAAAAGTTTGAACCTAGTGTCAGCAAGGAGATAGGCCGATAGTCCAGGGCATCACTGAAATCCCCTCACTTGCGTAACGGAATTACTACTGCCTTCAAGCCTGAACGTGGCGGATTTGCACCGGCTAATATGTCATTGAAGATTTGCGTCAATGGTCCCATCAGCATGTTCGCAAAATCCTTATAGAAGTCATCGCCTAGTCCATTACGGCCGGCTGCTTTTCTGCGATCCACACATTTTATTGCCCATTCGACATCCTCCTCCTGAATTTCCGCAGTAACCTTGTATTTTGTTTGTAGCTTACCTTCCGGTGTCGTGGAACCTGCATGAAACGTTGTAGTTCCTCCTGTAACATGGTGCTGCTTACCGTCCGGTGGCTGTAACTGAGGATATGATGCCAGGTAGCCGCAAATTTGTCAGGTATTGATAGGGAGTCCGCGAAAGGCGGTCCAGATGTTGCAACGATTCTGGACACAGTCTGGTCTCGTTTCCATATGGACGCCCGTTTGAATAACCATCGGACATCCGCAGCCGATCTGTGTAAACACAAACCTCTCCGAAATGACCGTTCTTTATGTAACGCCTCCGAAAGTACGAGAACAATGTGTTTTCGTACAGTAGCATTATCTCCAGCTGTTCGTTGAAGATGATGAAGTTTCCTTCGCCGCCTTCTGGCTACCTTCTTTCGTACTTTGTATATTATATCCCGACATTTATCAATACTGTGGTCCCATGTTATGGCGGATTGAATTTGAAGCATACTCGTCGTTAGACGATCGGTAATCATGGTTCAAATCTGATCTTCCTTGAAACCCGGAAATGGATATGGTATCCTTGTATTTGCTAAATGACTACGCGATATACTTGGGTCTTTGAGACATAGAAAAACCTGGTTATGATCAGAAAAAACTGGTGGAGCTTCCACTGCAACCCAGACCACCCAGTTTTTCCACTTCTCTGAAACGTAAAATCTATCCATCCGACTAGCTTGATTTCCACGCCAGTAAGTGTAGTGATCAGAAGGGTCAACGGATAACTCTCCCATCACATGCATCATTAACGGCCGAGCGTCCCATAATTGCCAAACTGTTATTAGCCGCGATAGAGCGTTACTCTCTGGTCGTGTCGACCGTGTTCCCCCCAAACGGTCTAAAGCTGGAGTGTCGACACAATTAAAGTCAGCACGAACAAAACAATTCTTGGGCTTACGTTGAAAGATATTTCGTAAATCTCCAAAAAATAACTCTCGACTTTTCGCATCACTCGAAGGTCCATATATATAATCTAATACACTGTCATTACATTTCACTATAATGACACGATTCGTCCATTTCTCGGTTAACCAGGGGCTTTTTTGATCTGCCACGTTAGGACAAACGAGAATAGCCACCAACACCCTTGTTTTGAGGATGCACACTCCAGTAAGATAGTGTCTTATTTCGGCCTTTTTAGCCCCATAGGAGCTCATTTCTTTGAAACTTCTTCCCGTTCCTTGGTGGAGACTATATGTGTCACCTGAAGTAATATTATGTGCGCAGAATATTCAGAACCACCTCGTCACCATAAGTTCATCCAGTCTGAGATATCTTTTTGCGCGAAGTCCCGTACATATTGACTTAAAATGATATTCGTCAAATGATTAGAGATAGTCGATACTGAATCCATAACTGGTATATATTACATATCCTTTATTAGTCGATGTTTCGTAAAAATATCAAGATTCTTCATATCATAATACGGATGACTTGAAAGAGGATTCTTAGCGGCGCCCTTAGTAACTACCATGAACCTGCTGATCATGTTCAATGGCACTCGCAACACCCATATTTGCTGATTGGACAACATTAGTGGAGCTCACATACGTGAAAAGATCTTTCCAAGCCTCCGACTCCCCTTTATCTAATGCCGTCACCTTTGCCGCATATTCTTGTCTAATTTCCATAACTTTGAGATGTCTCTGAAGTAAACATAAAATGGTGTCTGTTGGATGGTAATTATCCCCGAATATAGCCGCCACTTGTTCTGCCAACAAATGGGAACTAATAATCATTGTAGCTAGGAGCCGGACTTGTCTAGGTGCTAGTAACTTCAGCACCGTGCTACCACCAAATTGAATTTTCCTTAAACGAGACCATTCCTGCGAACTATTCATGATCGCCAATTTCTGTCCTTTCGTTTTCATCACAGTAAAACGTTGTTCCCACTCCTTAAACCATTGGCCCTCAATATCCATTAGCCCTTCACGTTTCCCAGCATCCACAACCGCCAACCAACATTGTTCTCTCCAAGATTTAGTTAGTTCCACTAATACGCTGGAATGGACACTGTCCAGTATATAATGTGAACCTGGAATGTCCTTTATTAGATGGAGTAAGCGATTAGCTTCGAGGTGGGCTGCCTTGATCCATAAAGTCTTCGCTGAACTGACTAATGGAAAAGGAATACCAGTTTGTTCCTCCCAAGTGAGTAATAACTTATGCCAAGTTATGTTAAAATCCTCCAATCAGAGGCGTATCTTTCTCACATTTCATAAAATCATCCATCAATTCCCGTTCAACTGGTACTATTTCCATTAACTCGGTACTCCCATCAATAGTAGTCCGACGACATATTCATTTTGACGTGGGGCTATCGCCACCACCGGATTCTTGAGTGTCCTGAGAACTACCTGCTTGCTCCGAAGGCTTGTATTCTGAACCTGATGTTGATCCATCCGAGACCTGTAAAATCTCGTGTTCTGGTTGATTATCCATCCACACTTTCTGATACCACTGTTGTAGAATAGGTTTTAAAATCTGATATTTCTGTAAAAACTTAGTGCTCGTGTCTGGGTCAGAGAGATTGGCTTTCATTAAACTCTCTTGTTCCGGCAAAGATAACTTACTTACTGTATCTGCGAGAAAATGTAAAAGTTTGCACATTCTCGGATCTTTAGTCATAATGATCTCAGTTATCTCGCACTTTAATCCGTGATGAATGGTTGGTCCATTTAGACGTTGTAGTAGGTCTTCAAAATTTCCATCCAAATCGTCAGGGTCCCACGATGAATGACTTTCGTAACTAGTCATCGTGCCCTCGTCATTTTCGACTAGCTCTGGGATGATTTTCGCGAATCTGATTCCCGGATTCGATTGTGCTCTACGTCCGCCTTCTCATCATCATAATCATCGTCATCACTGTTTTGGTTCATATCAATATCGTCCGAATGCACGCATCGTTCTCCACTTAAGATTGCTGAGTAATGTTGCCCACTATACTCCAAAATTATAGGTCTTTTTCCATCGTTATCCTCCAACACCTCTTCTTTCAAAAATGATCGAATCCTTTCCGTAAAAAACGCTCACTGTGATGGGATATCCCCCACTCATATGATAAGTTTTCGCCCTTGTTGTCCTAGTTTCGGGTGTAAAGTAAAGCAACCCTGGTAATGTAGCACCAGGAGGCTGGCTGATCACATAAATGTCCCTTTGTAACAAAGTACTAATTGACCATTAGAGTGTCATGTCATTACTCCCCCACGATTTTCGAGGAATATTTTCCTGAATTTTGGAGCTGTTTTCCGCGAACTCCAGAAAGTATTGTTGAAACAGCCTCTTCGATTCCTTTGGAGATATCCGCGAATTTCCACGACCGAGTTCAAGAAGCGTTGATTTCCTCGCCTCATCTGAAAATTTGTCATCAAAATCTAATAGAGCGCGCGCTAAACAGCCCTCCTTTAGGTGCTTCATCATCTTTTCCAGTAACTCTACATTGTCGTTTAATTTCTCAGAACATGTAAGAGCTTGGCACACCGCATAGAGTTGGCAGTTGCCTGTTGCTAGTGTTGGCGTCCTCTTTAGGCCTAGTAATTGAAGCACCTTGGTTACAGATGTTAACTCTTGTTGGTGTTCATCCCCAATATCCATAGGTTCATACAGACGGACAGACCCCTCTCCCCGTTCAATTTCATCCATTACCGACGCAATGTAGGTTTTCACCCCCCCCCCTTCGAGCATAAAGAGGGCACTATCCTTCTTCTGGAGGATCACTGCCTGCTGCTCCCGTTCCTTTTTCTTTTCCAACCGGTTCTTTTACCTGTTGACTCTTGTCCTTAGCGTCCTTCGACAGTATAATCGTTTGGTTTTCACCAAGCCGTTACGATGTACTATCCCTTGATCGCTAAATGTCATTTTGTAAACTTGAAACTACCATTGAAATTGGTGCCTTAGCGGAGATCGCCAGGTTCGATCGCAGTATTATAACGCTTGTGACGAACTGGCCCGGGACGACTATGCCTACGCCACCTTGCTAGACAATGAGGATCGATTCATGTCGCTTCTACATGAACTGCAGGACATACTCGAAGAGACCCAGACTTGGACTGCCCCCGTTACGCAGGCACCCCCGCGTGTGCGAGAGGCCAATTTAGACGTTCTGAGTATAGTGGACAAATGGAATGTTTCCTTGCCGCAAGATTCTCTGTCGTCCGTTCAGGCAGGACGGAAAGCGGTTAAACGTCCGGCTGGTTTTGATATGCCCTTTACCAGCCCTAAACGGATGAAACGGCAGAAGAAGTCCCTTTCCAGCTCACAAACGATCTCCTTTGTCAGTCTTTTTTAGTCAATTCGGACAGTGATTCGGACCGCGATTCGGACTGCGATTCGGATTTACCTCCAAAGAAAACAACTGCAGTGCCCCCAATCACTTTTCCGGTGCCACCTGGCTGAACAGCCGACCCACCGTCCGACTTGGAAATTGACCCACATCCGCCTTCCAGCGATTTCTAATATGGCGGTGACGAAGACGAAGCTAATCTCGACCAGCAAGTGTGTGCTGCCTTGTTCCGATCTTGCGCGGGTACCCGACGTCTCCTCCTAAATTCTAGTAGTCGAGCTGACTCTCACCCGGCCCCGGATCAAGTTATTGATTTACAGACCCCACCGCCAGCTGGCTTTGGCTCTGGGGAGTACAAGTCCACTCATCCGTCTCTCTTTCCCCTTAGCGCCAGCCATTTGTTAGTTCTCGAAGACACGTCTGATCCCAAGGTAGCTGACAACTTCCCGAAGCTCGAGAGGAAAGTCGAAGCGGAAGATGAGGTAGACGAAGAGGAGGAGGAGGAAGAAGAACTGGAAGAGGAGGTTGAGGAAGAAATTCCTGGTCAGTGGTTGCCTCTCAACCTTGAAGAGCTCCAAAAGCCATCCCCAAGCCAAACCTGGGCCACGTTCCCGATCAGGAACCCGTTCGCGGACTTCATCGGGCGGTCTGCAGCCGAACCTAAGGTCCAGAGGCGCCATTCCGTCCCCAAGTCACCTCTTCCAAAACTCCCGATCCTGTGGTTACCTCCTGGTCGCCTCATTAGTGAGGCGGACCGGTCAGACATTCAACCTTGGCCGTTGAGCAGTTGGCCAACTTGACTCTTGCCGATGTCTACTCGCTCACTTCTTATCTCGGCCTACCTTCTGGATATCCCCTCTTTCTCTCAAGGTGTCCCCCAAGTCAGGTTGGCGCCCCAGCCTGGTACAGTCAGGTGCGGTTGACGAGTTAATGAAGACGAAACCTTAGGAAATGTTGGCCACCGATATGCCGGATATGGGTATTCCATCCAGCCAGTGGTTGTCAAATTCCAAGAGAAATACCGGGGGTTCGCCGCTGCCCACGCCCAGGCTATTTGGCAATCCACCCACTTTTTATACATTTCGGCGGAGGATCGACAAGCATTTCAGCCCCTCAGAGATTATTTCGCCTACCGGAAACGACGGCGCAATCGGGCTACAGATGCATGGGTCCGTTGTGTGCAATTGTCTTGAATGGTATCAGGAACGGTGCATGTCACCTGGACCTGTTACTGTCACCTTTTGTACTCCTCTTGGCGAGCCGAAAATTGAGAAGAAAGGGGAACCGGCAGAGGACGTCACACGGTATCCTGGTCTAGGTGACCCGGCACGGACTACCTTTCTTTCTGAATCTTTGGAAGATATCGACCGGCAGGACCCTTGGCGCAATCAATACCGTGACCATCCCCCCCAATTATCCTGGAGCTCAAGTGCCCCGGCTCCGCAACAAATATAGTCGTCCACAGTGAAGGGCTACTTGGCTCGTTTAATCATTTTCCTTCTCTTACCCAATCTCATATAACCGTCAAGGTTTCTTTTGTATCTTATTCCACCCTTCATTTGTTTAACCCTTCCTTCCACTCCGGCCCATCTCCTGCTTTCCACATTGGTTAATAACCCGGGCCGGATACCGACCAGATCCGTTGGAGGTGCTTCTAGAAGAACCTCCTGTCGCCAAAGGGCGGTTTCTGTTCCATCCAGGTCTAAGTATCTGATTTACAAGCCTGGTCATCGAACATTCCTTCTCTAGACTGGTTGGATTTGGACAGGTGGATTTCGCTCTTGGTCGGTCCGATTATCTCTAGTAACCTGTTAATTTCCGCCTATTCATCCAACATAACTGGATCCAAAACTGTAAGACCGACATGGTCTCGCATGGCCTACGTGGCCAGATGATCTGTACTATTATTCCATTTTCTTTTAACGTGTAGCACTTCATGTTCTGGCCATTTTCTCAGGGCTGACATAACCCGATCATTCAAAAGCCTTAGTTAGGGAGCCTTGCAGTCTATCTCCCCAGTAATTTGTCAGATCACTAGATTGGAGTAACCGCAAATAACAATCCACCCCTGTGTCTGGCCGGCCAGCAAATCTATGCAAAGCAACAATCCTCGGTATTCCGCCTCGTTCAAGGTTATGTCAGGCGTGAAATCCGAGGCATCGGCGACCACTTTCCACTCGGCAGCTTCCACAATATGGAACTATAGGCACCCACTCATTCCTTGGCGCTCGCCGACCCGTCAAAGCTCAGAGCCATCAGTTCTTGCACTGGTCCTACTGTCGGTGGTGGGAGTGTGATGTATTGTTGTCGCTGCTCTCGGGGCGCTATCGCTATCAGCGCATCTTCGACTTCTGCCTTGGAGTGATGCTGCTAATGTGCCGAGTATCTCTTCTTCGCCTTTAGTGCACTTGATCACTTTCAGTGGCCACTGGGACAACAGTGCAGCCCATCTACCTAGCCGACCATTAATTCCGTTTGCTGTGAGGAGCCATGACAGGGTCGGCCGCCTAGATAACAGCTTGATAGTCCGGGATACCAACATCGTATAGCAAACATCCAGGACCCGTAGCAAGGTCAAAACTTCTTTGTCCACCTGCCCATATGTCACTTCATTGGGTTTTAGAGCCCGGCTGGTGAACATCACACGACAATCTACGCCATCCTGATCCTGCACTCACTTGTTAGCATAGATGATGACCACTGGCACCTTATCTACATCAAAGTGTTTCAGAACCGGTGTGGTCGCCTTCTTTGCTTTTAGCATGCCAAAGGCCACCAGCGCCCTGGTCATGTGGTCATCAGTCCTGACCGGAATTGGGTCGGGAATCTTGTCGCCTGCTAAGGTGGACGATACCACCACCTCATTGGCTAAAATAGCTAACGATTTCACGTTATTGTGGTGTAGTCGCTCTCAGTTATTCTTCCTGAGATGCGAAACCCACGGGGGGGGGGGCAGATGACTGACCGTCGGAGGGGTACTCCCGTCCATCCGAGTCATGATCCGATCGGCATCCGGTCCGGCTGGATCGGTCACTTCCATCCGCTGTCGTGACGACTTCGATGATCCATGTTGGAGAGCTCACCTTGTTTAACCGTCCAGTACTGGCGGTTGCGCTCTCTTGGTGGACCCTAGGGCGAAAAGTGTAAAGTCCCGTCGAATAAGGAGACGAGGGTTAGACTAGGGGTAGCTCCTGGGCGGGAATCTTCACCGGGGAGCTCGACTGCAAATATACTCAAAGTTTGTATTACTGCGACGGCGACCGAGAATAATCGATCGGCCAGTTAAACCAATAATAATGAAGGGTAAAAAAAACCAAACGTGTACGTAAAGGGGAATCCAAATATAACTCCACAATCTTCCACAGAAGGCCAAAATATTTACCCACTTCCCAATACTTATATACCATGTTCAAAACACGGGCGACTTGAGGTGAGTGTACGAAAACACCGCGACTTCCGTCAGGGGACTTCCGGTGGTTACCTTAACCTTCCCCGGGTAAACCAATAGCAGCAAGAGGGGACCTTGTTAGCCCTCCGCTGTGAACCAATAAAAGCGACTTGTGTCTAAGAAAGCGAAAACGTATACTGATTGATCCCTATATATCCAATACTCCCTTTTGTGTAACCTACCCCAAATAGCCCGGCTGGACAGTCATGTGTCTTACCTGAAGTAGCCCGGTTAACTCCGATCGGGTGCTCTTTTGTGTACCAGCCCGGCAGGTACACCAACCCCAGATGGTACCAACTCGGCCGGTACATCGAACCCAGCCGGATCGGCCGGATGGCCATCCATCTGAACTCACTGGCCGCTGGTGTTAGCACTTCCTTGGCAGCTCCACGTCCGACCCTGGTGTTTCCTCCGTCCTCTAAAAAACTTAACCTCCTTCAGGACCCTTCGCCCATACCTTCCGACCAATCCGCCCTTCGGTTGTCCACCATCCGTGCTCGTTCCGTCCGTTTAGTCAGCTAGCCCAACTATCGACGCCTTCAGTCGCATTCATCCGGCCTGATTCCAGGCCTGGCGCCGTCCGGCCGCTGGTAGATACGCTCGGCGACGGCCAACCGGCACCTATGCCCTTGATCCATATTTTCTGCCAATCAGAAGGCGCTCTCTGGAAAGTAGTTCACACCTTCCCATAAATTAATTCTTTTGTCACTTTACCACAAAATCATTGGCTAAAATAGATGACCCGGCAGCGTTTCTCCCTTGCCAGTCTTGCTCCCGCAACTTATGGTAATCCAACTCCCGTAGCTCGTACAGCATGGCTGTGTAGACCGCAAAGTCTTCGATAAAGCGGCTGTAATAGTTCAGGCTGCCCAAAAAGGATTGCATGGCTTTCAGCAACCGAGGGAAGGACAGATTACTCACAGACTCCAGCTCTTTTGGATGGGCTCCCCATCCAGCTATCGAAACCTGGTGACCCAGATATGTCACCTTAGTCTTTCCCAAGAAACTTTTCACTACCCTAATCAAGAAATTTCACTTTTCACACGTAATCATCAATTGATCCACTATTTCAAATAACAAATCCCAAGAAGTCGCCGTCGCAAGAATGCCATCGATGTCGGACCGCCGCCACAAAACCGATGGTTTTCGGTCGGGGTCTGGGTCACTTTCGGTGAACACGTCACCTACCCGGGCGGAATCTTGGTCTGCCTTGATCTTGAAATGCCCATACAACGCAATATGTATTAGCCGCTGGTAAGTCTGCGGTGTATTTTTCAGGCCGAACGGCATCCGGTTTCACTCGAACAACCCGAAAGGCGTCACAAACGCAGAGGTTTCTCGTGCACGATCGGTCATAGAGACCACCTAGAATCCACTAGCCATGTCCAACGAGCAATACCACAAAAAGTTATCCAGATCCTCCAGCAAGTCGTTTATCAAAGGCATCGGGTAAACCATTAGCTTAGTCAGCCGGTTCACCAGTCGGTAGTCGATACACAACCTTCTATCCACCCCATTCTTCTTGATAATGATTACAATGGGCGACGCCCATGGTGAGGTGGACGGCTGGATTATCTTGGTGGCCAGCAGTCCGTTAATGAGTTCTGACAGTTTTCCTGATAATGGGGGGTGACCCTTCGGCACCTTTGCGCTACAGGCTTTGCGTTACCCGACCGGAGGTAGTTCATTTCCTGGGCCGATCAGCAGATGTCTCATTTTCTATATGATATCCCTCAACCTGCTGATCCTGGTCAGTTCGAGCAGGAAAACTTTTCTGCTGGCACGACTCAGATGCAGGTATGGACAAATGACTGGCTTCCGCCGAGAACAGATACCGGTATTGTTCCTCTTCGGTTTCGCTCCCAGACCGCTGGTATTCCTCTTCCAAACTGATTGCATCCGACTCTCGGGCCACCATGCGGACGGCGCGGGCCGTCCTGCTTGATAGCGGCATGCTTCCTTGATCCAAATTAGAGCATGCCCTGTACCTGCCCATTACAACTGCTGACTTGGGACCTCGCTACTTCGCTCTCTGGTAAGTCCGTAGCTTCATTTCCAGCTCCGCAGTATTTTCAAGTCGTAGCAGCGCGAGCTCGTCTACCAGTTCCCGGTCGACCAGCGTACTAATGAAGTGCTCCACAAACTCTCCGGCAGATTCCGACTGGCTGGTATCTTCCTTGAACGGTATGCTGGCCCTGATTCCTGCGACATTCAAACGATGGAGGCATTCCAGAGGACCCGTCTGCTCTCTTCTTGGTATGGAAAAACTGACGCGTTGCAGACATTCCCGATTTCACAGTACGGATCACCAAATGCTTCAATCAGCTACCTTCAATTGTCTCGGACTTTCCGTTCGGGAAGACCGAGACGATTGGAGGCTGAGCTGCTGAATCCAGTTTTTTGTTGTCCCCTTCATTAGGTCTCCGAAAATTAGATATTTCTCATAGTCCAGAGTACGGTCTCTGAGGAATGCTGACTTCGTCTTGGTTACCCATTCTCGGGCCTGGTCGTCGTCCATGTCCCGTCCAATTAAATCTTTTAACTCGGACGTGGCAGACATCCGGACTCTGGTGATCGCCCCTGGGTCCGGGTCAAAGCTTGTACCGAGCCCACATTGGCTCGGCGAGACATCCCTAGATCCAGGTCATCTGGATCATAGTGGCACCTGGCCGACATGACATACTCCATGTCCGCATCGCTGAGCGATGACTTCCTTTTCGATTGCTGTCCAGGTCGGCGACCTGGCCGACTACTAGACTGGTCATCATGAGGCTCACTCTGTCTAGACTGCGCTGATTCTATGTCTTCAGCTATCGATTCCTTCGCACAGCATTGGGCTGGTCCGGGCACCTGTCTCTCTCGGTGGGCAGACTGGTCCTGCGGTCCTGGACTGTAGCTGTTCTTCCAAGTATCTTTCCATCATAGCTGAAAACATATTCTGAACGTGGTCCGGTACTTGAGGGCCAGCCTGAGAGCCAACTTGAGGGGTGACCTGGGGACCACCTCGGTGTCTGGCTTGGGGTTCCTTCTTAATTCTCAAATCCACGTCTTCGCTCCTTGGGTCTGGATCTGCCGTCGCCGTCCGGGTCTGGACGTAATGCCGTTTGGCTTCTTTCCAATCGGGCACATCTGCATCTTCATATCCCTCAAACTTGGTGGCCATTGCCACGCGCGCTGCTCCCCCAGTGCCAAGCGTCATACAGGTAATACCCCCAGATGAGTCCGTCGTATCTACTTCCGAAGGGGCAGACTCGTACTATGAAGAACCTGAATGTATTCCAGACGGTTTGCCTGCTACCGGCGGTGAAGGTGGGGTTGCTTTAGCTGTTGCCGCCATCTTCTGCGGTTGAGAGTGACCTACTAGTGGTACCAGGTGGTCGTGAAGCTCGCTGGATGCCTCCTTCTGCCTATCCGCCTCCAAGTCGAATAATTGGTTCGGATCTAAAGGGCCGGTTTGATGCTGACTTGGTGAGCTGGTCAAAAAGTCCTCTAGTAAGGGCCACGTGGCCGCCTGAAAAAGATATAACCGGGACCCTTTAATCTACCCAGGATTATTGGTCGGATTATCTTCAAGACCCCATCCGTTCGCAAAAACTGGCCCAACTCGCGAAGGTGGTTAAGCACGCCCCAGATCGGTGTCTGATACCTTTTGTGATAGGCCATCCAGTTTTTTCTTCTTCTTCTTGGAAACGTGGCCTATCCTTGCGAAGTCGATAATCTGGTTATTTGTTGCTTCGGATATTGGCCGAAACCATGATCCTTCTTTGGACTATGGTTACCTGCATCATAATCCGAGCCGGCTCCAGCTGGGGCATTATGACCGGCACTATAGTGACTAGTACCGTAATCCGGCCCAGCTTTAGTAGGGGCCTCCAGGGGAGTAATGACTTCTTTAATGTCGTCCTCGTACTCCCCCAATCCGAGTCGACCATCGAATCCTTCCACCTTCAGCAGCATTGGGAGCGATATGCCTTCCCCCAATGCACCCGACACTACGTCCTCAACAAATTTGATAGGTTTGGCCTTTGCGAACTAGGGACTCGCGGTAATATCCAGGGTTACCAAGCGATCCGTGCACGCACCATTGTGGTGTAGTCGCTCTCAGAAAATCCTTGTGAGATGCAAACACCCAGATGACTATTTTCAGAGGGGGTATTCCGTCCATCCAGGTCTTGGCTCGAGCCAGCATCAAGCTGGCAGGACGGGTCTCTTCCATCACCTTGGTCATGACGACTGGGATACTCCATGTTATGTAAAGCTCACTTTGTGTACCCGTCAGTTACGCTCTCCTGGTGAACTCTAGGGGAAAAAGTTAAAAGCCGGTAAAGTAGGTGGACGAGGGTTAGGACGAGGGTTGCTCCTGGGCGGAAATATTCACCGGGGAGCGGACAAGCGTTATACTTGAAATTTGTTTACCGCAAAGGCTGGACCGAGGGTAATCGATCGGCCAGCTTAACCAAAGACCATAAAGGGGTTACTCCAATCTTATTTGTAATTAGGGATCCAAACAATATTCCCCAATCTTTCACAGTAAGCCAAAAATTCACCAGACTTTCCAATAGAACTAAACCGTGTTACAAAACTCGGGCACTTGAGTTGAGTATAAGTTTTTTAGCGACTCCCAGTCAGGGGACTTCCAGTGGGTTCTTTTGAACCTTCCCAGGCTAAAACAATAACAACTAGAGGGGACCTTGCTAACCCTCTACTGTGAACCAATGACGACTTGTGTCTTAGAATGCGAAACGTATACTGATTTTTATCCCTAGATCTAATATAACCTTTTATGTGCTTTACCCAAAATAACCCTACCAGCTTGACCTGGATGGTTATGTACCTTACATGAAAAAGCCTGACCAGCTTAACCTGGACGTTTTGTGTACTGTACACCAAAATGCATGACCAGCCTGTACAGCCATCCACCTCGACCTGGACGGTACCTGGCCGCCGACTCTAATTCCTTCTTCATGGCCGCATACCCATCTTCGGTGTTCCATCCGGCTACTATAGAGACATAACCTTCCCTGGAGCCCTTTTTACTATCCATCGCTTGACCAATCCACCCCTTGGCCTCCTATGGCCACCATTAACGGCCATCCTGTCCCACTTGGTCCAGCTGGTCAACCTCTGACTGACCTGGCTCAGAGCATCCGGATCACCTCGTCTAGATTGTTTCCATGTCCCCGCCCTGGTCCGGCGCTAGTGAGTGCTCCTGAACACCTCCGGCAGCTGTCATCATGCGTCTGCAACCTTGACCAGAAATTTTAAGCCAATCAAAAACCAGCCTCGGCCAGGTGTATTTCACACCCGGCCATAAACTCATTCCGGGGCCACTTCACCACATGATCAAGTTGAGGCTAACAGATTGAGGGTAGATTAAGTGACAATTGATGAGAACAGTACACAGCCAGATGCACTCGCCACTGATACAGAGCACGAGCCGCAACAGGATGATTCAGTAACAGCATCTCAGAATGGAAAGACATCTGCAACAACAGCTGTTCAGAATACTCCACCCGTAAAAACATCGGAGGTAACGGTTCAGCCTGTCAAGACACCTCCCTTCCCCAAGCCCAAAACCTTCCACTGGTTGGATTTGAGTTCGACATCAAATGTCCAAGAGGGCAGGTGCGCCCCAACACCCGCATGTCCAAATCAGGTACAAAGAACTTAAGTCGGGCAGTGAAGACGTTCACCACAGTCACGACCAAGAAACACCCCAGTCAGGAAGTATGACCGCTGTGCCTGATGCATCTGACGCGCCCCAAAGTAAGCAGTCATCATCACATGTTCAAGCCATTTCAACGTCACCACCTAAACTGGGGATCTCAATTGGCGTAGCAGTCACTTCAGCCAAGGGCAACACCAGTATGAATAATTCTGACGCAGGCAACACTAATACTACTTCTAAGTCAACAAAGCCATCTAAAGCACGCCACCCTAGCAAACAAAAACTTCGAATGGTGTTAATCCATGAAGGAGAGTAAAATCAAATCGCATATCGACGGCATTCTTACAGGAATTCAAGAAGATCTCGGTGAGGTTCAATATTTTACACTTTTGGAAGACACAGAGCAGGCAAATTCTGACCTCTTAACGCTACACTCAGCTGAAAAGGCTATGGGCATTCAATATAGAGAAAACGCCAGCATCTGAAAATCGCCAGGTCTATGCGGTATGCCAGGCATTGGCGACCAGCGCTTTTTCATTAACCCAGGCAGAACGACTTGAAAAACTATAGATATGCATTAAGGACGGCTGTAGAGCTAAGACTTTATTGGGTTTTGATGTGAAGTTCCCGGCAAGAATACGTAAACAACGCATTATTGGGAGTAGGTCGGGGCTATGAAAGAATTTCAGCTAAGGATTAAAAAAAAGAGTTTCAACAATATTTGTTGGACTTCGCTTCCAGTGGATCGGACATAACGGCAACAGTTCCAGCAACAGCCTGGGGCAGCAATGATACGTTTGCATGCATAAGTTACATGCTTCAAGTGGACATATTTGTCATCAGCATGTTACCTGACACCGCACAACCTGGAAACTGCATTTCGCACCAGAAACCAGAAAAAGAATCACAAAAGTTATTTGGCTAGTGGGGGATATCCAATTTCCCTACAAGCCTTATCTTGACATAGTGGTTGCTTTAACGCTTGAAGCCCAAAGGATGTGGCTTGAGGACATAAATACCCCAGGACGCGAATGAAAACGGCACTGGTATGGAAACAAGTGGCATGACTAGTGATGATGACGATGACTATGAACATGAGAAATTACCGGCTCATCATACTAAAATCATTAATGACACCAGTGGTAGATGTAGATGGAAAACAAACAGCCTTAGTTACCGACGAGAATCACAGTGATATTTCGGATGAATCCAGTCAACTTACGACATATGGCAACGCATCGCCTTGGGACCCCGAGAGGTGGGATGGCGATTTGGATGATCTCCTTAGCCGTCTCCAAGGACCCACAATACATCATACGCTCAAATGTGAAAAAGAACAGATAATACTGACTAAGGACCCCAGAATGCTGGAAGTGCTTCACTTCCTTACGGAGACAGTAAATCGTCTATCACTACCAGAACAAGAATTATTAATGGAGGCCAATCTGTACTATCCTTCCGTAAGGGAGCACTATATAAGGAATACCAGGAATCGGCGCCCATTGGCAACATAAAGTATGGCGTGATTATTCAGACACATATAAATCTCGTTACTAGAATCGTCTGGGACGGATGAATCTGATTATAAACCTTCTCAAGATTCCCAAACGGAGTCTCATGGTAATCAATATCGTGCGAAACGAATGTGTATCCGCGATCGTGAAGGTAATCAACAGGACCTGGACACCGATACTACAGATATGACAACTTCTCGGGAACTGACTAATGTTTTTAATGCGGAAGAAAATACTGGGGAGTTAGATCATCACAGAGGAACGTGGCAACAAGCATGGATGGAGCTTGAAGTTGAATATAAGCAACATACAACTTTGGAATTTCCACACATCGATGTGGCAACTGAAGAATAGCGTAAAGCCGATATTCCGGAAGGGGGCGGGATTCTCCATTTCCTTAAAACCTTCAAAGGTACAGCATACTTACTCGAAGGTCTCTCATCGGTTGTATTGGCTCAACTGACCATGGCGTGGCGGGATGAATGCTGGTGAAGTATGGTTGGAAAAAGAAAACACACGGGAATCGAAACTATTACCGCCTCCTGGTTTGCACAATTCGAACAAAGATTATTAGCAGTCTAGACCCGATCCCATCGCCTCGCGATAATCAATAGTTCCCAAGCGTGGAACCAATTCAGACGGATAAACTATAGCGGTAATAAGTTCATTAAGTTCTGCTCTCCCAATATGATAGCTCCGATGACCAGGTCGTTATTATGTGCATATCTATATTGTATCCGTAGGATGCGAATCCTCTCCAAGTAATGCTGCCAGTTGGCCTGCATATAGATGTGCGTATCCAAATGCAGACCAACTGGCAGCATTACTTGGAGAGGATTCACATCCTACGGATACAATTGTCACCCTTTTGCATCGTCATATCAGAGTAATGACGTTAACTCCTGATTATGATACAGATGTCAAGAATATAGAAAAAGGTCTAGCGGAAGCGTGGATTGAATTATATCACTTTATGCATCAAAAGGAGCGCGACTTATGGGACGAAGAAGTGGATCCTGGTGACAACAATCAGTACAAAGGGCTCACTCCGTAGTAATACCAATCAGATCACACGACTATTTCGATTTATCATCGCTGGACATCTACCGTTTGATTCAGGAATCGCTGGGCATCTACCGTTTGATTCAGGAATCCTTTTATAGATCAGATTTCATCACACGCAAGCATACCTCCTCCAGATCATCACTTCAACTTTTCACTCAAAATATAAGAGGATTTAATAAATCGATATCAAAAAGTGTTTTTCCGCATGGAGACACCTTTCGACCAGTCATCAACCTTATAAAATTTTCCTCCAAGAGACACACGCCACCTCCCAGATGGAAGCGATGGACTATTCATTGACTTGGCAACGTACCTGGGGTTTGTCAGCGCAGGGGAAAACGCTCTCTTACTGGAGTATTCGAGCCGGTAAACGAGGCGGTGTATAATTTCTGGTTCACCCTGTTTAGGCTGATGTGATTATTCCGTGGAATGTATCGAAATGGACTAATCGCTACTTATTCATTCAATGGATATCTTTTATTTTACGCTCCATCGACTGATCCTCACGAAAGAGATGATTATTAGGGGAGTCGATCTTTTTAATAAGAGGGGATTTTAACTGTGTAGAAATCCCCTATATTAGATCGGCTCGGAGGTACCCACGACAAACTATTGAATCAGCGATTCCCGTCGGATGCACCGGAAGTCGGGACCGCGAAGTCCGCCGGTGGCGTATGGGTCTCCAACGTCACTACCAACAAGCTTAGAAGCACGTTAACGAAATACTTCGGAGAGTGATCCAAGAAAGAGTCGACCGAAATAACGATCAGGAAGATCCAGATAATACCGAACCAGGATCAAGGGTATAGCTTTACCTGGATCGGGTAAAAGAGGGTTATGACAAGAAATTAGCTCATATGCGGCATGGCCCGTTTCGTGTTTTTGAGCTGATCGGTGATCATGCCGCCCGGTTGATCAACGAGCACCGATTATGGAGTTTTTCCGATTGTTCATTTGTCGGAACTCAAGCTGGTCAGGGATTTTCCTGATCGTCCCAAAATCGAGTTATCAGTTGAGGATCAGGCAAGGTTCGATTTTGACGAGGCTCGTTTGCTAGATGACGGCTGGGAGAGGATACTGGATCAGGTTGAATTCGAAGTTGAGAAGATTCTAGATACCGATCGGGCACAAAGACCCCATTTGGCGGGACCCACCGTGAATTCTTAGTCCTGTGAAACGTTTATGGCGATCCGACCTGGTAGATGAACGAAATCTCAATCGTGCAGCTTTAATGGGAGAGTTTGAATGTGATCGGGTGAGACGTAAGCGGAGAGTGAGAGTTTGAATGCAATCGAGTGAGACGTAACCGATTCGAAGTTATGCAAACTCATGAAGAAGGCGACCAAGAATCCCAATAGCCTAGATCGGCATACAACACGTTCATTTCCAAATGGTGAAATTTCTAAACCTCATGTGGCTTATTTCTTACCAGTCTACGGATCGGCTAACGAAACCGATCCGACTAAGTCGGATCAGTTGAAATTAGCTGGCTCGGGGTCGATGAACATACATATTTTTATGACAATTATATTTTCATGCATGCGGAGCAACCGAATGGGAAGAATGGAGATAAGATCGGGAACCTGAAGATATGATCACGAATATGGAAGTACGAGAAAGTCAAACAAATATTTATCACGATATATTACTGGATTAAAAGGAAATGAAATGAAAACTGATTATCGCGATGATTAGGGGCCATACGTCGTACGTCCACAAGGATTCTGGAGTCCGGATAATTCAAAGGATCCTGGCGACACTGGTTTCGCCAAGGATCCTGGCGGTGAACTGCGGTCAAGGCGTCCTGCAGTGCTCCGATTGGTTACGTACCTCCATACCCGGGATACCAATCTCCCGCATCCGGCAATGCCCCTTTGGCTCTACCCGGCGAACCGGTAGGTGCAACATTGGAGGAAGCAGGAAAACATCCATGTCACATGAATTGGTATACCGTCCAGCCCAAAATCGAAAATCGAAAATCGAAGCTCAAGCGACCTCAACTTTGCTACGAGGACGTTTGCGGTCGTGTAAGTATTGCGTCATCCAATCATCTATTCAGAGATAAGTAGCTGATGGGTGTATTTCCATATCGCCGCTCCATGTGCTTTGCAAAACCGATCAAGACGTGACTGAGTTTGTGAAACCATGGGCGAAAAAATATCAGAACCCAACCCAAGCATGCGAATCTATAGAATTCCCCAAGGTTTTGAGTCAAGCATAATCCGTACAGCATTCGCCGTGATTAAACTTGGGTTCCACTTGTCCGGTAGAGGCGCCGGCGACTTTGACGGAAAAATTCACTTGCCGGGGCGAGAGAAATATCGAGGAATTTCCTTCTAGATCTATAGGACCATCGGAGTTAAATCCCATACCTAATAAACACCCCATGACTTACGGGGACCACCAGGTTGAGCTGCAGTCGGTTCGGTCGGCGAGATGATGTACAGATTCATGAACTTCTTGCTTGGATCGTAACTGTAACCATCCTGCTGCACGGCCGAACGCGACGCTGGGATAAAGAAACCAGTAAAACCAGCAGACCGGACGGCCGATTGTGCGTCAACTGACGTGGGATCACCTGACCTTGCAGGAGCAGGTCGTTTCAGCTCCGTTCATCTTCTTCGTCGTCGTTCTAGGCTGATAGGATGATTACCTGGTTTAAAGATACCGGTTTCGCTGGACTTGTTTTCGAAATCCCCCGGACGGTGCTCCGCGACTTGGCCATAGCGGTCCGGGTCCGTTCAGCCAAGTCAATTGAATTATCATCAGAGTCGGGAACGGAGTGGCGAGGGTGATTTGCAGGAGTCGGATTGTTTTGAAAATTACTATTCCGTTAGGGGCTGCCGAACCAGACGGCGCAGGACTTGGTTGCGAAATCGGGGAAAAACCAGGCAATGCAGAAGGAGGTATAACTGGTTCATCGACCGAAGGTTGACTTGCTTTCATATCGGCCGGTGAAAGTGAAGTAGGAGAGAATCTTGGTGAAGTATGGCCCGATTCAGGAGATTGATTGGACGATTTATTGGTCTTAGGACCAAAAGCAACAACCAACCGTGAAAATTCATGCAAGGCACGCCGGAACGATTACGAGTCAGCATTCGGTTAGCCCACTTGTCGATTACCAGGTGAGCAGCCTTCTGTAAGGTCGAGAGACGACGGGTCCAAGGGCGTTCATCGGGCCGCAAAGATTCCAGCTTAACCCGAGCGAGAGCTAATTCCTAACGGCGATCGTCAGCCTCCTTTCGGATCTCACTCAAGCGTTTCTGAATAAAGGACCGATTAGCTTGGGAATTAGGAAGCTTTTTCAACTGGAAGTCGATCTGCTCGTCGGTGTGACGTATTTCCTCTCCCAGACGATCCACCTCCTGGATCGCAAGAACTCTTTCTTGAATTAGTTGATCATGATCGTGATGGTGGTTTTCAAGCTGATGAGATGATCTGTCATCTCAACCATTGACTCTTTACGTTCTCGGGACACCAGCGCATGAACCGCATCCTGAATACCCATTTGCAGTTGGCTGGTGTCCGCCGAGCCTAAAGAAAGTGAACCGGTCCCTTCAACTAGGAGTGCCAGCCGCTCCAAGTAACGAAAAGAACGACTCGAAAGGGGCCAGGTAGCAAAACCCAGGGGCGGACGGAAGGTAGTCAAAGTGGACGAGAGCTGGCTATGATCGAAGTGGTCGAGGGAGACAGATCCGATAATCCGCGCTTGATCTTGGTGGCGAAGTCTCTATCGGGGGGGGGGTCAGGCGAAGAAGTCTGAGAAGAACCAGGGACGGGGCCGGATCAGTCATGATCGCCAGGTGGAAGATATCGTTATGGAGTGAGTCGAACCGCAGTCGTTGCGTGACTGTGGTGGGGTGAACCAGAAGTAAGTGGTCCACATATGGATGCTGATTGGTGGTTGCCGGGACATCCATCAAGACAGACCCGTTGATGGTTGGGACAGGCTGGTTCAACTAAGGATGACGTAAGTAATAACGGGCTTTCGTGAAAACGTGGAGAAAAGTATAGTGTTGCCATTGTAGCACCTTTTCCCAGAGAACAACGGATCGGACAAGTATTTTGACCAGACAAGAATATACAGAAGACGGGCCGGGTTGGTTTTAAAGGCGGACCCGGTTGATCTTAAACGCCGGCCCGGTACAGACATATGTAACGAAGCAGGTTTATAGATGGTACAGTGGTCACGACGGAGCATGATTATTGGAGCCGATAATCGGTGGTCAAAGTGTTTTCAATTGACGCGAGAGTAGAACTCTAGTCAACTGGCTAAAATGAGCCGAATCATCTTGAAGCCATGCGGATCAAGCGTATAAAGAATTTTCAGGTGAGCTCCAATGGATTTATCGGCTGAAGCAAGTAACGAAGATCAGCATACCGGTACCGATCGACATTAAAAGATCGGGCCGAGTCTGACCTCAAGAGAAAGACCGATCTTGAATCAATCTCTCCATTTTAATGCATGTTGAAGACCGAAAATAGGATTTTATCAGCAAAGTACGCTGATCCCGATCTGGTTCCGATTTGGTTCGAAATGATCTTGAAGTGATTATGTGCTGGTTCCGACCTGGTCCCAAGCCGATCCTGAACTGGTCCGGATCGATCCCGAATCAGCTCCAGGTGCTGAAGTATAAGGGGTTTTGCCAATGTCCTTGTTGGAATCGGATGTAGAACATCCCAAGAAGCCGATTCCAGACTGGTTTCGAGCTGATACCTGAAGATCGAGCTGGTAGAAGATCGGTCGAGAATCGGTTCAGTATCAGTTGAAGATCGGTCGGAAGTGGTACGGATCAGGTTGAAGACCAACGAAGAATGTTCTATGGTGGTACCAGGACAACTTTGTGACAAGATGGTCAGGATTGAAGTTTGAAGTGGGCCACATAGGTTTGTGTATGATACATTAGGTATTATAGATTGCATATATAATAACAGGATTGAGGTCACTCCCTAAGCAAAGACTCGCTTCGCCAAGTGTCGCGGTCATTGGGAGCACAGGGATAGCTAGGCTCTGTAGCTCAACTAAATTCCCGGTTAAGACGCGTATAGACGCATTTTGGCTTACCGGAGGTCCCCCGACGGGATTTTTAAAGGTTCTCAACCTTCACCCCTCACGTCCATGTTTGAAATACGTTTAATTAATTGAAAAGGTCTGGTGGAGATAACATTTTTTTGTTTTACAGTGGAAGATCATGGTTATATCGTGGGTTTTCGTTGTGTCTTGGTTATTTCCCGTTTATTGGTTGGTCCGGTCGGTTGAAGTATCCCGGCCCGGCCTTTGCAACATTTGTACATTGTATCACCCCTGATTGGTCCTCCGGTGAAGGTTTCCACACGAGAACACCCCCGTCTCGAGAAGGTCACATCCTCCGACCTGATTCGGAACATTTTTCTCATCTAAAGTCCACCTGATTGAGTGTCGCCACCGAATACCAATGGGTACACAAGGTGAGATGAAACTGAATATGGATCTATCATGCTTGATGACCGGTCAGAAGACAGGGAGAATCGAATAAGTCATCATAGTGATGATTCATCCGAACACGACGCTGATCAGGATCAACGGAGTACCTCCGACAATCAGTCGTGGGAATCCGACACCCCCACAATTTCGGTTATGAATTTGGAAATCGGCTCCACATCAAGCTTGACTTGGCCGTTTGTGTATCGTACTCAAAATAGCGTGGCCAGATTGGATGGTCGTTCACCTCGACCTGGACGGCACCAGGATGACCTGGCCGTCATCCCCAATCTTCTTTTCATAGCCGTCCGTTAGTTTTCGGTGCTTCATCCGAATACTACAGGGAGATGGCCTCCCTGGAGCCTCGTATCCGTCCTTGACCACCTGCGGCCACCATCAGCCGCCTTCTAGCCCGACTTGATCCGGCTGATCAGCTTCGGGCAATATGGCTGGCCTGACCCAACGCATCTGGACCACCTCCTTTAGCCGTTTCCACGTTCATGTACTGGTCCGACATTTGCGAGTATTCCCGAGCACCTCCGGCAGCCGTTATCTGATAATTGGGTTGAAGCAGCCATCTTGACCAGCAATTTAAACCAATCACTGACAGTTTTGTCCAGGTATATTTCACATCCGGCCGCTAACTTATTCCTCACCACAGAGGCACTAGTAGCGGAGTAACGATATGGAGAACGGTTGGGCACTCACGCTGAAGTCTGGAACTAATACTAACTACTGGTAAGCAGTCCGAAGAGATTCTACAGCATCCACCAGCACACAAAGGCGGTCACGTTCCTGCGTTACGCTAGCGACTTGAGCCTCAGACTAGCTATTTGATCGCGAAGGCATCAGGTTCTGAAAGTAAATTCCGGACGGCGGCCTCATCTGCATGGCGGTTTGCTAGGTCAGTGGCTTAAATTCGACCCACATGGATATGTTCCAACCCATCCACCTGAGCGGTCAGGCAATGATCTTGAGCTTTTAACTCTGTTACTTCGGGAGGATCAGACTGCGTGGCTACGTGATGAAGTGCGTCGGTGAGCTGGTCTATCACAACCCGAAGGCGGTTAATCTCCATCCGGGCTTCCTGACGATCATTCTTCAACTCTGAACCTCGAGGCCCGACATGATCCAGCATCAGACGAAGGAGTGTACAGCGCTGTGCTAGAACCGTGCAGTTACCTCGGTTGTGCCGGAGATCGATTTGAAGGGAAGATACAGATCGCGTTTGCTCGTCCCGGTCCGAATAGACTTGACCGTGTCGATATCAGCCGGGGATAGAAGACGTGTGCGGAAGATGGCGCAGTCGTGATTTCCGGCCTGTTGGCTGGCAAGACGTCGCTGGTCTGGATGATTCGACAGATATCATCCGGCCTGCTGGATGGCGAGTCACCGTTGGTCTGGATGATTCGACAGGTATTATCAGGACCAAAAAGCAAGACTGGAAAGGTAGAAAGAGGTGGTTAGAGAACAGGCATCGAGCTGATCCGTGAACCAACTCGACTAAGGTCATCAGAAAGGTTAGATGAAAGACTTACCGAACCGCATGTGCGTGGAAAGAAGTGTAAAAACTATGTCAGGTGAGGTCGCCCCCAACTGTTGTGCGGCTGCGACAAGACTCGGGGGCGGCTATGGAGAAGTGGTTCCGGAATGAGTTAACGGCCGGATGTAAAGTACACCTGGTCGGGGCTGTATTTGATTGGCCCAAATAGCTGGCCAGGATGACCGCCTTACACCAGCTATCAACAGACATCGGATGATGGCTGCGTGATGTATCGTGGGGGTTGGGAAGCGTCGGACTAGTATTTGGACGCGGATTAGAAGTTAAGGGAGTCCGTCCATGAGCGTTAGGTCAGACCAGCCACGTTGCTTGGAGTCGACCAACCGGATCAAAGTTTGGCTAGAAGGCGGCCGATAATTGCGAGCAGTCAAAGGATGGATGCGAGGCTCCAGGGAGTTTATTTCCCTGTGGTAGCCGGACGAAGCAGCGACAACTAAACGGGAGCCCAAGAAGAAATATTGAAGATGATTGTCAGGTCATCCTGGTGCCGTCCAGACCGATATAGGTGACCTCACAGGTCGGGCTGGTCACGCTTTTTTGGGTACGGTACACAAGCGTCCAGGTCCTCTAATTCGTGTACGGTACACAAGCGGCCAGGTCAGGCTGGTCCATCTATTTCGGGTAAGGTACATCATAGGTTTATTTTGAATTTAGCGATAAAAATCAGTGTACGATTCTCTTTCTAAGACACAAGTCGTTACTGGTCCACGGCAGAGGGATAACAAGGTCCCCTCTAGTTGTTATTGGTTGCCCGGGGAAGGTTAAAAGGAACCCACCAGAAGTCCCCTGACCGGGAGGCATATGAGAAACTCAATATTCACTCAAGTCGCTCGTGTTTGAAACACGGTTAAGTCGTATTGGAAAAGAAGGTGAAGTTTTGGCTTACTGTGGAAGATCGTGAAAAATTGTTTGGGTTTCCTGACTACGCATAACATTGGAGTAACCCCTTTATTATTTATGGTTAAGCTGGCCAATTGATTAACCTCGGTCCAGCATTTGCGGTATACTAAACTCAAGTATAACGCCAGTCCGCCCTCCGGTGAAGATTTCCGCCCAGGAGCAGCAACTGTGGTCTGTCCGTTGTAAGCTTTTGTCTTCTTTTTCTATCTTCTCGTTTCACTTATTTTTTCTCACATGCATACTTATAGATGCACCTATCATACCTTTCTCTGCTCCTTAAACTTTTTTAACACTGTGTCCAGTCATTGTTCATTTGAATCTTGTCGGTTTTCACACTTAGCGAAGAATTTTTCGATCCAGACATGGAGCAGGGCTCGTTGGGACACTCGGCTGTTTGGCCGGCGAGTCGGACTTCGAACATCACGCAGTGACTGAGTTCTTCTTATCCTTCTCTTGCTGTCGACGTTGATTTTGTTTCTCATCATGCTTGATGCAGTTTCTCGTACTTGTTTCCGTAACTCGTCCATGCTAGCGATAATGGGTTCTGGTGAATCGATTAATTCCACTTCCTCCACTGTGACCGTTATACAGTGCTCACTGTGCAATGCTGCTGGAGAAATTGGACAACCAACATTTGGTGTCCTACTTCTCCACATCTTAAACAATGAATCTTTCCTCTCGTATCCGGGTGTCCCAGTGTAAGAACGATATCACACCAGATGACTGTCCATATCTCGTGTAGTACTTTGGGATAGCCACTAGCGTCTATCACGATTTTCCAATCTAAAGACATTGCCGAGAGAGGACCACCCTGGTCCAACGCCTTAAATCGAAACTCCACAGGAATAACTGACTGCAAGAAACCATGTAATTTGATGATATCAATATTTTTTGTGACGTTCCATAATGATGACTTATTCAGGTTGTAAACTTATACCGTTTCCCGCACCAGTTATCTGTAGTTCCCATAAAGGCTCTTCTACTTTACCTTTTTAATCGAGGTTGTCCAAATGATGTACCTGTTCTTGATACGGAACGTTAACATCAACATATCGTTTCGCTACCTCACGTGTAAGAATATATATATGTCGACTGTGTTCCGACTGATTATAGCTTATCGACTTCACCTTCGCTAACATTTCCCACCATTTCTCATTTTTCATACCTCGAGCTGTGGCCGGCGGTAGAAGTACTGCTTAGTACTTTTGAAGGCATTTTTAATAGGTGCATCGCCTTTTAATTCCATTACTAGATATCCTTCCACCCGTACTCGACTTGTTAACATTAAACGTAATCTATCCTTCGATGTCATGATTTGCCTGCGAAATTGAGCCAAGGTCCTCGTTAAAAAAATAATTTCTTCCACAAGTCCTTGTACTAGTCTCCTTTCCTCCGGAGTACCGTCCCGAATTTTTTTCTTGCTTTCCCGGTCCATTCTTTTATACAGACTTGGCGTAGATTTCCCGTCGTCTCACTAGAGAAAACCAGTGGGCTGAGAAGAAAATCGCTTTCGAACTTATTGGGTGCTAGTGTTACTTACCGTTCTCCTTTGACTTTGTGTGGCCATCCCTGGAGAACACTCTGCCCACCTCCACTTTGCAGATTGCACTCATGCGGGAAAGTACATTTTCCAGTGGTTGGTTATTCTCGAATGCTAAATAACAAGCATCTAGCGCTTTTTGCTTCCGCAATTCTGTGGTGAAGTGACTTGGAAATTAACGGACTAATGGGAAGTGAAGACACCCACCTGATTGGTGGAAATGTTGGCCCTAGCTGCATGCCCGGACCGGCCGACATGGGACGTAGTGTAGTGGCCACTGGATGTATTCTCTGGCGGCAAAAGGTTGCCAGGCACGGAGTCAAGCCAGGAGGACGTGATATGAAGGGACTTGTACCCGGGCTAGCTGGGGGTAGATCGGATGGCTGTCGATGGTGGATAACTGAGGAGCGGATGGTCTGAAGGCTGAAGACGGCTTAACATTGCGGAAGACAGATGAGGCGCCAGGATCGGACGTGGAGCTGCCAAGGAAGTGCTAACGCCAGCGGTTCAGTGAGCTTAGATGGATGACCATCCGGCCTGGGTTTGGTGTACCGGCTGGGTTTGGTGTACCGGCTGGGCTGGTACCGGCTGGGTTTGGTGTACCGGCTGGGTTGGTACCGGCTGAGTTTGGTGTACCGACTGGGATGGTACACAAAAGAGCATTTAACTGGACCACTTCAGGTAAGACACATAACTGTCCAGCCGGGCTATTTGGGGTAGGTTACACAATAGGGAGTATTGGTAATAGGGATAAAAATCACTATACGTTTCGCTTTCTTAGACGCAAGTCGCTTTCATTGGTCCACAGCAGAGGGCTAACAAGGTCCCCTTTTGCTGCTATTGGTTTGCCCGGAAAAAGATTAAGGTAACCAACCGGAAGTCCCCTGACCGGGAGTCGCTGCGTTGTGTATACTCACCTCAAGTCGCCCGTGTTTTGAACACGGTTATATCTAGTATTGGAAAGTGTGGTAACGTATTGGCCTACTGTGGAAGATTGTGGAGTTACATTTGGATTCCCTATTACGTACACGTTTGGATTTACCCCTTTATTGTCATTGGTTTAGCTGGCCGATCGATTATTCTCGGTCCAGCCCCCGCAGTATACAAACTTCAAGTATATTGCCAATCGAGCTCCCCGGTGAAGATTTCCGCCCAGGAGCTACCCCTAGTCCTAACCCTCGTCTCCTTATTCGACGGACTTTTCACTTTTCGCCCTAGGGTCTATCAAGAGAGCGCAATCGCCAGTGCTGACGGGTACACAAGGTGAGCTTTTCGAACATGGATCATCCAAGTCGTCACGACCAAGGTGATGGAAGTGACCGATCCAGCCGGCCGGATGCCGGATCGGATCATGACTCGGATGGACGGAGTACCCCCTCCGACAGTCAGTCATCTGGGCCCCCCGTGGGTGTTCGCATCTCAGGAAGAATTTCTGAGAGCGACTACACCACAATGGTGCGCGTGCCCGGATCTCTTGGTGACCCTGGATATCACCGCGAGTCCCTAGCGGGCAAAAGACCTAAACCTGTCAAATTTGTTGACGATGTTGTGTCGGGTGCATTGGGGGAAGGCATATCGCCCCCAATGCTGCTGAAGATGGAAGGATGCGATGGTCGCCTCGGATTGGGGGCGTTCGAGGTTGACATTAAAGAAGAAGTTACTCCCCTAGAGGCTCCGCCGGGGGCGGATTACGGTACTACCTACTGTAGTGCCGGCCGCTACACGGATGGAGCCGGATCGGACTATGGTGCAAGTCGCCATAGTCCGAGGAAGGATCATGGTTCCGACCATGATCCTAACGAACAAATGCATATTATGGATATAAAAGAAAAAAATTAGGAAGAAAAAGCTGAAGTCGGATACGACCGATGTGGGAAGCCGGCCGGATCGGGACCAAGTCGCGATCTGGCCCCCCTACCCCCAAAGAGACCGGATTGGCAGAATCGGATTATCCGACCCACAAAGATAAACCACGTTTCGAAGAGGAAGAAGAGAAGCAGGGCGGCCTAACGACGGATATAGACTTGGAGCGTGCTTTCCATCTTCACGAGTTGGGGCAGTTCTTGCGGACGGATAAGGTGCTAAAAATAACACGGCCGAAGATCATAGGCGGATTGAAAGGTCCCGTCTCTCCCCCAACTCTCTCAGACGGCCACGTGTCCCTTATTAGAAGACTATTCGATCAACTCAAACAAGCCGGCATTAACACCGGCGTGTTCGATCCGAACGAGCTTTTCGATCTGAAGGCAAACAAGTTGAAGGAGGCATCCAGCGCACTGCACGACCGCTTGGTACCGTTAGTGGGCTGTTCTCCGTCAAGAAGATGACAGCCACGACTGGAGTGGCGCCGTCCTCGCCGCCGACAGCAAGCAGACCGGCCGGAATACACTCGGGTTCTTCTCAGGACGAGTCTGCCCCCTCAGAAGCGGATTCAACCGACTCATCGGTAGGTATTACCCGTATGACGCTTGGCCCAAGGGGAGCAGCGCGTGTGGCGACGGCCATGAGGTTTGGAGGATATGAAGATCCGGATACGCACGAGCAGAAGAAAGCCAGTCAGTACAGCGTACAGACCCGGACGGCGACGGCGGACCCAGAGCCGAAGGACGAAGACGCGGACGGGCGGATCAAGAAGGAATGTCGATCTGGCAGCCCGGCCGCCTCCCAAATCGCCCCGCGAGTAGACCCCCAGGTGAGCCCTCAAGTGCCGGATCACCTTCATAACGTGTTTTTGGCGATGATGGAGCGATACTTGGAAGAGCAGCGTCGGCTGGGTGCCAGCCGTGGCAGTCCGGGGTCACCGGACCAGTCGGCTTGTCGTGGGGGTCGGGTGCCCGAGCCAGTCCAGTACTATGCGAGGGAGCCGATCGACGATTACATGGAGTCAGTGCAGCTGCAAAACATGTTTTCGGCGATGATGGAGCGAAACTTGGAAGAGCAACGTCGACTGAGCGACAGCCGTGGCAGTCTGAAGTCACCGGACCAGCCGGCTCGTCGTGGAACTCAGGCCTCCGAGCCAGTTCAGTACCATGCGAGGGAGCCGAGTGACGAAGACATGGAGTCGGTGCAGTCCAAGCAGAGTGAACCCCATGCCGTCCCGCCAAGCCGCCAGACAGGTCGCCGAACCGGACGGCGGCCAACAAATAAGAAGCTGTCTCTTAGCGACGTGGATATGGAATCCGTCAAGTCGGTTAAGT